>VMDR010026682.1:0-13902 GCA_007922815.1 Macrotus californicus
ATTTTTCCTAAAAGAGATTAGAATGCAACAACTAAACAACAAAACTTATATTTCTATTTTTATAGGTTTTCAATTTATTGTCTACAGCACGTCTATTTTTCCCCATTGTATAAATGTTTATAATAACTGTTAGTGGTTAATTGACTTGCTAAAGGGTTATACTGGCTTTTATGAGAAGCCAGAAGGCACTCTTGCCTTCTGGCCCAGAGCTCATAGATTTATTCCATCTCAATCAACTGTTCTATGCTCCGGGGACACAGCAAAGAAGAAACAGATCCTTACAAATAAATGTATAGTGTGTCAGTAATGCTGCTATGAAGGAAAAAAATAAGGCTGAACAGGGCACTGGGGTAGGGATGGGAAGTGACTGATTGTGACTATGTGGTGGGGAGGAGGAAGTGAGGGTAAAATTGCTCCTATTTTATGAGGGAAAGTCAAGGAAGGCCACATTAATAAGGTGACATTTGGGACAATTGGGCAGGACATGAAAGAAATGTGGGAAAAAATTATATAGACCAAATGTAGGGAAAGAGCAGTATTGGCCAGAGGTTGCCCAAATCATGCCCATTGCTTGTTCTTCTAAATAAAGTTTTATTGGAAGTGAGCCACATTCAGCCCTTATATTGTCTATGTCTGCTCTTACACTGCATTGGCAGTGTTGAGTAGTTGTGACCGAGGCTATATGTGGCCCATAAAACTAAAAATATTCATTATCTGGCCCATTAAAGAACAAGTTTGCTGACCCCTGGTTTATGTAGAAGGAACAATAAATGCAAAGCCCTAAGGCACAAGTGTTCCTGTTATACTCAAGGAATAGCAAGAAAGCAAGTGAGGCTATGGTAAAGTAAACAAGTAGAGAGTAAGCAGATGTAGGGGCAGAGAGTAGGGACCCCACAGGGCTTTTATTGGCTATTGTAAAGAACTTTGACCTTTACTTAGAAAGAGATAGGAAACCATTGGAGGAAACTGAGTTCAGAACTGACATAATCTGACTTAGCTTTAAATTGTTCAGTCTTTTTAGAACAGATGAGAGGGGACTAGTCTGGTATATAGTGCAATAATCCAGATGAAAAATGATTCTGGCTTCAATTAAGGCATGAAAAAGGGAAGTTGTGAGAATTTGTCAAATTCTGAAAATGTTGTAAAGGTAGAGCTGACGGGATGAACTTGAAATAGAGGTGTATGTGCATATGTGTGTGTGTGTGGACGGGATGGGGAATCCAGTAGGGGAATGGGTGGTATAAACTAAATTGTGTGGGCCTAAACATCTGGAGGGCAGAATCACCATTAAAAGACAAAAGAAAGATTGTGGTAGGTGTAAGCTATAGTTTACAATTGGAAGTGAACAATTTACTTTAGACATTAAATGGTAAATACCATTAGAACATTTAATGGAGATGCCAAAGAGAAGCATGTACGAATAAAATCTGAATTTCGGGGGGGAAAGATATGAAAAGACATGCAAAAGTCATCAATGTTAAATAACTTTTAAGTCCTAAGAACAGAATAAAATCACCTAGAGAGTGGCTATAGACATGATGCAATGATATGAAAGCTACCATTTAATTTCAATGTGTAGGGTGGAGCAAAAGTAGGGTTACTGTTGTTCATATGGAAAATAACAATAATTAATAAATAATAATGCAAGAATGAACTCTGTGTTTCCAGTACTCATGCTGTAAACTTACTTGTGCCCACCCTGTTAACAGGTTTTGAGCTAAGGGCTTTATACTCTTTGTCTCTAATCTTACAACGCTCTACTTAAGGTATTTATATGCCTATTTTACATATGAGAAAATAAAAACGTAAGCATTAAAAGACTTATCTGACGCTACTTAGCTAGTGACAGAAGCCAGGTATGCCTGCCTCCTGGTCTGAGGCTGCTTGCTCTGTTCTGCCATCATTGGCTCTGCATATTTGAATACCAAAGAGGAAGTAGAATTATCCAAGTAGGTTGCAGGTTAGGACTAACATGATCACTAGACGGGGACCTCTGCTGTAAGCTTCATCTACAGTAAGATGCCTCTTTAAGGAACTCACTAGGCTTGTGAACCGTGATAATGCTATCAGGGAACTTCTTCCTCAATTTCCTGAATTTAACAAACTCTCTTATCATGAATAAGCAGAACATTTCTAGTTTAAGAGCAATTAAGAAGCAGCCACTGAAGAGGAATTAATGCATCGATGTTATGCAACTGCATTTTAGGCAAACAAAGGCTACTAAGGTTAGATGCTCCTATAGGACACTGGCAAAACCTTTATTAAATCAGAGGGAGCAAACCTTGTGATTGAAAATTGAGTATGAATCATTTGAACCAGCACAGAGACAAAGAATATTACTCAGCAATAGATGTGACTCGCAATGCCACTAAAATTCTTATAGTGTCGCATTCACCCTCATAAATGTATTGCTTCTAAGTAAAAGTTTTTTGGTTGACTGATAGTCTCACATTACCTTGTTCCAGTGGCTTCTCAAAAATGCAGTCATTCCGACTGCTAAAGAGTAATGTGGATAAAGAAAAGCCTTACGGTACCCTCCTTCCTCTTCTTTCTATGGGCCGGGCCTGAAAGGCATCCTCACTTATTTTATCACTACAAAATCAGAAAGGGGCACCTCACTCCTTACTGGAGGATGAATGGGAACTAACCTGGATCTGAGAACCTACATTTGCCACGCTTATGAAGCCACACCTTGAAGTTACATCCTCACTACGGTTATGAGGAAACCAAGAAGGGGAAGTGGTATTTGGTGCCTGTTAAACAAGATTGTCTTAGTGGAAATATTTGGGTCATTCTGGTCTGGATGAAACCTAGCGGGAGTGGTTGGAGTTTTTGGATGAATAATAGGGAATTGATTGATTCCAGTGTCTTTCTTCCTCCCTCCTCCATGCTTCCCAACCCCAGGTGTTGATTCCATGGAAGCCCATCCTCTGGGACAAGGTACTGTACCATGGCAATGAGCAGATACCCAATGGGAGAGTGTTGCTATGGAGAGTTTGAAATTAAATACGGCAATAATCCTTAGGAGAATAAAAGGGTGATGCACTTGGCATTAGTTCTTGTCACTCCTTCTAGGGAGTTTGCTTCCTTATGACTATATTGTCATCTTTTTAAGGGCCACAGACAAGTGGTTTCATGTTTCTGTTTCCCACAACACTCGGCAGCAGGCGCAGAGTGAATGTTTACGGAATGGATGCTCAAGAGCATCCTGCTGGCAGATGAACGGAGCGCCAGGATTCAGATTCTGGCGCTCTGCTTCAGAAACTGCACTAGTCCTGCACTCTTCTCGTTTCTCCTTCCCTGGACAGACTTTAGTCATTTTGTGTCTCTGACATCATGATTAGTATCTCTCTGGATGTATTTATGGGCCAGGGAAAACTGGAACTACTAAAGTGTACATAGTCACATTCTCCATTTCTCCCTTGTGAAGAATATTCTTTTTGCTTCTGAGAGATTCACCCTCTTTTTTTCTTATTAGCTGAGTGTCAGATAGAAGGGACTAGAGGGTGTTCCATAAGAAAGTACACAGATAAGAAAATGTCTGGGAGGTCAGAGGAGGGGGGATTTGGAGAGAGCAATCAGGGGCTGGGCTTTCTAAGGAGAGAGTGATAGAGGTGCTGGAAAAATGGCCCCGAGGTGGGGTAAAGTGGGGTGATGGGATTTACAAATGAGTGAAGAGAAATCTGGGGAAGTGTTGCTATGGTAAGAGTTTTCCTTCAAATGTTATCTTAAGAAATCATTCAGAAAGATCTAAATTGTTCTCCTAGGCTTTGGGAGCTACAGGTGGCAGATGGGGGGGGGTAGTGCGTTGTACGCATGTGTGATAATTGTGTTGAGAATAAAAAGGCTTAGTTTTATTTGGAGTATAGCCAAAATCTTTTATATTGGTTGTACTAATGTTTTGGTTTACTAACATGTTAGTAAGTTACTTAAAGAGATTTTTTTTATTATTAAAAATTTCATACCAAAAGGAACTTAGTTGGTGCCATTGGTCATAAAACCAGGAACAATAGAGTGGTCACTGCAGGTAGAATTGAGACTGTGGGTATGTGAAAACAGAATAACAGAGTAACATAAAAAGAAAAGATAACTAGGCTAGAGGTTACCTAGGAGTTGAAGATGACTGACTCAGAGCTGGAGGGAAGTAGATGCTGTAACTATGGGTCTGTAAGTTGTTGTTGGACTAAGTGTGTGGTGCTTGCTAACAACACAGTCAAGGAATCCATTCTGAGTTTAAAGCTAAACACCTGGTCCTATTTTGAGACACTCCATCCTTGTACTGAGACTATGCTTATCTACCTTCTACAAAAAACCTCTAATTGTTTACCAGTACCCCTGGTGTGTTTCAGCGTTAGTGCTATTACCGTGGCTCTGATGGGGCGGGGGGTCCTTGGAGAAAGGATTGCTCACCTTAATGTTTTTGTTTTGATCCCTTTTTGATTTCTCAGGTAGTAGTCTTTGGGGTTGACCAAAACACAACAAAAAAAGGAGAGTTGGCATCACAATGTCCTACAGGCAAATGACTTAGAGATGAGACACAGCTCTGTGTCACACCTCAGAGCCTGAGATAGAAAGCGACGTGATGCATCAGTCAGTGGTGACTCCCACTCTTCCATTGGGCTCTCACGTCAGCCACCTCCCTCTGAGGAAAAAAAAATCATTCCGTTTTCTGTTAGCATGCTAGCACTTAGTTATTGACATGTGTTTTAATTTTAAAAAAGTGTGGCCTCAGAATCACACTTGGTAGACTTTACCTGCTCTAAGAGAATGCTTTTAAAAATATTATGATATACTATTTATTCTCTCTCTCTTTTGGGGGGTGGTAAGTAGTTAGTTGAGGGGAGGGAACATGCAGGTAGAGTAGAAAGAAGCAGAGGGAGTTGGGGGCTGAAACAAAATAGTAACTTTAACTGCTTTTCAAAGCTTATTCAGTAACCACAGTATATTAATTGTGAGTCATTGAATAAAATACAATAAAATACAAACTCTGTCGCCAGCTCTTCAGTCCACAGATCCAATTATAAGGAGTTATTTGAAAGCAAAAGCTGAATTTTTGGTAAAGATTAGCAAAGTTCTCAAAATATTTATAACAATATTTGAATTCTAAAATATAAGATCTACATGAAAAATACTGGGAACATTATTCCTTACCACAAACATTGTTCCCATTGTATAAATAGCATTTGAAATAGATGAGAATTTATTAAGACACTCCTGATTGCCCACTTTCTAAGTTTCACGAATTTGACGTCTTTCTCTCACACTAATGCCTTGTATTTTACATTGAAGTGTTCATTTGGCTCGCTTAGTTGTGTTTTGAGCCCATGGAATTTTCTCTTCACTTGAACTTACTGGCCTTTGTCTAGACATTTTTGTATAGAGTTTAATAATACCCTTACAAGTCATATTAAATAGTGACAGATGTAATCTATGGAGTAATGAAGGCTCACTAATCTGCCTACTCTGTTTTTCTAGAAAGGCCAGAGTTTGACAAAGATGATCACAACGTAGTGGATCCTGCTGGCTCCCTGGCGAGGCTTGTTTACTTAGCTGATGATATTTGTCAAGTCCGCTCTCGTACAAATGGTAACTGGATATTATTCACGAGTCATAAATGTGATAAGTAAATGGCAACACCACCCTTCAAAGTGCTCACACCAAAAACAGAGGCATTATCCTTGCCTCTTCTCTTTTTCTCAAACGCCCCACACTGTCAGCAATCCTTTTGACTTTACCATTAAAACATAATTGAGAATCTGACCCTTTCTCACCGCAGCAATTACTTTGAACTGTTCTGGGCTAAACCACAAACTCCTTGCTAGATTATTTCAGTAGCCTCTCAATACTGGGGGAGAATTGTGAGTAGAAGACAGACAGGGCAATGAAAGATAGCTACAAAAATCTCTACGTTTCTTTACATTCTGGGGGAGGTTGTGTCTAAATCTGTAAGAATATTGGATTGGAAGAACCAGAAACCCATTGAAACTTGTTTACACAAAGAAGGAAAGATAAAGTGTAGCCAGTTTTCACAAGGAATAAGAACTGGGATCTGGAAAATAGAAATGAAGACTCTACTCTTGATCTCAGTAATTTGTGTCTGCTCTACTCTCCCATGTTCCATCTAAGTATGGGAATTCTGTGCTTCGGTCCCAGCTCTACATGATTTCTTGGTTTAGACAAATTATTGTCTTTATGATTCAATTCCAAAATCCCAGAAGATGATCTGTTGCCTTGGCTTACTTCAGGTGTCTGCTTCTGATCCAATCAGTTTGGGCCAGGACACATGGTCACCTGATTAAAACATGGTTGCCCAGGCTCAGCAATTCAGCAGGACCTAGGAGATTCATTTAGAAAAGGGTCCTGAAATAAGCAAACTAATTAATATCTCTGCTGCAATTTATACATAATTTAAATTCAATATTCTGTTAAATGGTGTAGTACATCGATTATTGTCATGCATACATCCTTCAGGATTCAATAAACTGCAGTTAATTCTATATAAATGAATGCTAGCAGGTGAGATAAATTTGGTATACCTTCCAGAAAGGTTTTTGTTAATAATATAATTTCTCACTAAATTATGTATTTTCAGTTTCTTCTTTATTCCTCTCAATCAGCATCCAGCTGCCCCTGTGAGAACAATAACAGAGCCTTAGTTAGCCTGGCAGCCTGTAAAATGAGGTAATGCGGGTTGGCAGATTCAGAAATGTTATGAATTCTCTGTTTTGGGTCTTTGGCCCTCCAATGCCAAATAATTTAATGAGTTGTTTTTCTTTTTGTATGTTGATTGTTTTTATTTTTTGCCTTTTAATTTTCATTGTATTCACTGAGTATTGTTTAGAGATAAATGTAATATAGATATCTATAATTTGTCAGTGGTATGTATTTTACATCATCATCTCCTGATCCATTCTTCAAAAAGCAGGTAAGAAAGAATTACATTTGGGAGAATGTCACATACCCAAAGGCAGAAAGCTATTGAGTTGCTTGGAATGAACACACTGATTCATTCATTAAACAGAATACATACACACACCCAAAATAAAACTTTATTGAGAGATTTTTATGGGTAAAACTCTATGCTATATGCTCAAGTTTAAACTGAAAATATAAATTGTTAAATTTTTAGTAATTTTATTCTAAACTTAAAATTTCTAATTAATATTAATTTAAATTCTTAAATTTTTTATCTTAATTTAAAAATCAGTTGATCAATTGAAACTGACATAAGAAATATCATGAATTTGAGGGTCCATTATTTCAATCTTGCTATCCTAAAAGTAGATATTTTAGGGTGTTTTTTTTTTCCGAATAGAATTCTGAATATATCCTGGTCTCCTTGAGCTTGGAGAGAATGGATTGCAAATTCATAAAGTTAAATTACATTAGTAGACATGCTCGAAGCTCACCTTAAATTCCATGTGTCCTCTGTGAACCAAAGTTTTGGGAATGCAGGATGAATTCATATTTGATGAGAGGGATGAGGTATGGAAATCAAAACAAAAATTATGAAATCAACAATGGAGAACTGGCTTAAATTCTTGAAGTCCCTTTCACCTCAAGTATCCTGACAGTATAATGGAAAAACTGACATTTTTAAGTATCTACAGAGTGCTAACCAATGTAGTGCGAACTTTACATTTTTTTTCAGTGTATCCTCCCAAAACCCTAGTCAGAAAATAGCATTAATCTCATTTTACACATGAGGAACCTAGCCCTTAGGAAAAGTAAGGAATTTGCCCAAGGTTGCACATATTATCAAGGCTTGAATTGAAATTCATGTCTGGCAGACAAAAGAGGCCTGGATTTTTCCACTACACCAACACAAGGCCTCTCAGCAAGAAGCTGTCCCTTCTCCAAAGAGTTTTATAATCCAACGATGACAAATTATCCAGTAGATTTATTTTCAACCTAGATGAAAAAATGGATAAAAATCTGCATGGGAAGTGATCTCTCTGTTTTGCAATTTAGCCCTATAGAGGTATTAGTATTTAAAAAACACTCTCTAGGTACTTCTGATTACCTCTCCACCTGCCTTCCAATGCTCTCCCTCCTCTTCACCTGGTCAGCTTCTACTCTGGACTCAACTATGTTAAATATATCATCATTTCCGGGACTTCTCCGGCCGGTTAAATTACCCTCTTCAGTCCTCATGCATGATTCCATCAATGAACTCATCACATTGTTTTACAATTACTTATTTATGTGAGGTTTTCCCCCTTTTAGGCTGTGGTGAGCTTGTTGAAAGCACGAACTGCACATTTGTACCTTCAGTTCCTAGCACAAGGTCTCATATTCAATAAAATGATTCAGCGCACGAAATTAGTAAACAAAAATTTCAGAACCCCTTGGAAGTAACTTAAAAAATCCTAAATTTATTGTTCGTTGAACCCAAGTGAATTAACTGAATAATTCAATAAATATTAAAATACAATACAATTTTTAAAGGTTCAAGGAGTGAGACATCCTCCTTGGATACGGAAGCTCCACAGAAAACTACATTTCCCGAAATCCCTCAGCCCCAGTCGTTTGTTCACTGGCTCACTGTTGTTGAAGGCCTGTCAAGCCAACCAATAGTGTGACGAGAATTTACCTAATCAGAGGAGAAGGTGGCCAATCATAAAGAAGAGGGCGGGCACTTCTGAATTGGATTTAGAAAATCCTGAGCAAGCTCTTCTGTGGCTCCTCGCAGGACCCTCTGGGGCGATGAATCAGTGAGCTGGTAGAATGTACTTCCTCCTAACCCCCAACCCCACGAGTTAAAATTGGTCTTTATGAGCTTCTGTCATTTCTTACGTTTTCCCCAGATTTTCCACATTCTTCCTAATCAAATACCTATGCTTCCTATCCACCTTTCCTTGTTGAAAGCACTTTCCGGGAGGGTACCTGCAGTTTGAATCTCTGCCTTTTCAAACTTGAGCCAGACATTTGTTTCTAAGCATCCAAGCGAGATTGTTGTTAAGCAGAGTAAAGATGTAAGCAAAAGCTTCACTTTTCCTTCCTTTTCCTTGCAAGAGTGGAGAAGCTGCCGGAGATTACTTAATGAATAATCAGCGTTAGAGGCGGGTTGAAGGTTCTGAAATGAGTGACAACGCGGTGTTTACTTGCACCCTCGCTCCCGCCCCCATCCACACCCACCGTAGCGTGCAGACAGAATCTAGGGGTGGCGTGTCACTATCGCGGCAGACGCCCAGCCCTGGAGCGGTTCTCCTTCGGTAGCCTGTTCCATTCTAGCAGCTACCTGCCGTGGCCACCCTTTAATCCTACGAACAGTTTTAGGAAAGAATCATTTTTCTCCATCTAGGTTTATCTCCTTTTCTAATACCTTTCTGTTTGCCATCCTCTTGCCACAGACATAGTCGCTGTCAAGACGCAGTTTTTCAAATACCAAATCCAAATCAATTCAAAACAAAGCCCATCAATAAAGCAGCAACAATAAAACTGCAGCCAGCAGCCGGGAGTGTGTACCTCTTTAAAGGGTGAGAGCATAAACACCTACTTTAAAGACCGAATTTGAAATAAATGTTTCCTGCTGCTTGTTAGTCGTCAACATTTTTACTATCCCAGCTGCAGGAGCAGCAGCTGCGTATACTCCAGCAGGGCGACTGGGGCGGGAGAAATTTGGCCGTGGTCTGGGATTTTCGCAGAGGATGATTTAAGCCCCAGCTCCACTCCCGCGGAGGAGGGGGACAGGGGGTTTGCAGTGGGCGTGCGCATGCTCAGCAGCTCCGCTCCGCGGAGGCCCAGCTGCCGCCACCACCGCGGCGGGCGCTGTAACCGCGGCTGCCGCTGCTGCTGTTTCGGGACGGGCGTTGGTGCCGTGCGCCGAGGCTCCTACTCAGGCGAGGGGGAGCGGCCGGGCGGGACCGCGGGCGGCGCCGGCGCCGGAGTTAGGCAGCCGGGGCTCTGAAGGAGCGAGGGCGGGTGGGTCCAGCGGCGGACGAGCGAAGCGGAGAGCGCGGGCACCCACCCGGGCGCCTTACGTGCGATGCCAGGCGGGCAGCGGTGCTGAGCAGCGGGGAGGCCGAGAGGCGGCCGCGGACGGACAGCCAGCGACCCCGGGGAGCAGGAGGAGCCGCAGGAGCGGGAGGAAGCGCCGAGGGACTGCGGGGTCGGGGCGGGCGAGGAGCGGCGGGGCCACCCGCCATGGACGCGGCGGCGGCGGCGGCGGCGGCGGGGGCGAGCCGGGGCGGCGGCGCGGCACAGAGTCAGCCCGCGGCCAGGTGAGGCTGGGCAGAGCGGGCTCTGGGCGCCGCCGCCACTGCTGTGCCGCCGGGCTGCGGAGCGAGGCGGCGGCGGCGGCGGCTGAAGCGGCGGCCTCGGAGGAAGAGGGGTCGCCGCCCGGGGTTCGGGTGGCCGCCGCGCTCTCGTCGTCGCAGTATTTCCTGTTTGGATTACCTTCTGCTTCTCCCCAGCTGCCTCCTTCCCCTCTCGCTCCCACTCACCCCCACTCCTCCACCGAAGCCGCCCGGCCCGGGCTCGTTCCTCCCGCTCGCGGACTCCGCTTGCCGCCCCTCTCGGGCAGCGAGGGGGCCCCGCCGAGACCATGCGGAAATTCAACATCAGGAAGGTGCTGGACGGCCTGACCGCCGGCTCGTCCTCGGCCTCGCAGCAGCAGCAGCCGCAGCAGCATCCGTCTGGGACCCGGGAGCCTGAGATCCAGGAAACGCTCCAGTCCGAGCACTTTCAGCTCTGCAAGGTGAACGGAGCGTGCAGCCCGCGAAATTTGGGGTCGTTTTACGGGGACCGCTCGGTCTTCACAGGGGAGTCCCAGGGAATAGAGTGCCGATAATAACCATATCGCGAATAAAGGGCTCGCTCCTCCTCTAGCAAACATTTGCTTGGTGGGTTATTTTGGAGATTGACATCATCTTACACTTTGTCGTTGAACCCCCCCACCCCCCCATGCAGCAGTCATTCAGGGTTACTTCCAACTTCTATTGATCTTTAATTCGTATTCTTCATTAACGATCTTACAGCTTTTAGAATCGAGCGTTTTAGTGTAATTCACCAACTTCGAAGTTTCCCGTGGAAACTGTCTAATGAATGTTTATCAAAAAGCCAAACCTGTTCAACGAGATATTTGCTCATTACTTTTTCTTTTAGAATGTGGTAGGAGGCTTTAACATAGGAAATCTCAGGGCCCTCTTACCTTTGGTCAAAAAGTTAGTACTGCGATTTTTGCCTGTTAGTGGCACGCCAATTGCCATAGCGGTCTGTAATTCAGAAAGAATGATGCAGCGAATTAAATCAGCTGCTGCTCCATGAGAAATACAAACTTCCTATTAATACCTGCCTTCCTCTTAAATACAATGCGTTCGTTTGTTAGAGTTTCTTTAAAGTGTGTAGGTAACACTTTTTTGCTCTAATGCCCTAAAATGATTAAGAATTTCGTAACAAAATGCAAAAATGTGTTGTACTCAGTGGTAATTGCAAAACGTTGGGATAGATGTTTGAGAATTTGCTTTACTGAATCCTTAGCTACCTTATATGACAGCTTTCCCTTAGAAGTACTTGGGTTAGCATCCGAATAAACTATTGAAGCTATCCCCCTCGAAATAATACATTAATTGCATTTTTAAATGAATTTACAGAATTTGTGACCACTGTGAACTTAGTAATTTGGCCTCAGACATAACAGTATCGAATATAAGAATTTTTCCATTATAAAATACCAGTAGTATGGAAAAGCAGGAATTACAGTGTAATACTGAAATAGATTTTTTTGTTTCAGGTTCTATGCGAGTAAGTTTCATTACTATAGATTTCATAGTTTTTTTTTAAAGCAGTAAGTACATGTATATGTGTTTTGTATCAGTTATAATTGGCTCTAGATTCTAATGCCTTTATTGACTTTTCTGTTTTTCAATTCTGCTTGCTGCCTTGGTTGGTGTGATGTCACTTGTCCGTGCCTAGACTGTTCGCCACGGATTTCCCTACCAGCCCTCAGCCCTGGCCTTTGATCCTGTACAGAAGATCCTGGCAGTGGGAACTCAGACTGGTGCTTTAAGGCTGTATCCTTCCACTTAATTTTATTTTTTAAACTTTTACTGTATTCTCCCCAGTCCTGCTGTGATGCTGATTAGTCATTGTTCTTGTTTAATTCCAAAGAAACGATCTGGTAGATATTATGTGAAATCATGTGGTATTGGCTAAAAGATTATAAATACATTCAGGCTTTGTGTTGTGATCTTTGTTGGCTCTCAGTTTATAGTAGCTAAATGTATACCACATAGAGTTCTAAAGTTTTACTGTCTTTGCTAGGAGCTAGAAGTTTCTAAGGGGGCATATATCTGCTTATACTAGTAGGCTATTGAATGGAGTATGTTAAGGATCAAGTTTAAAGACAGTAGCACAGAGTACGTTTTAATTGGTTTTTAACAATTGTGTGTGGTTGATGTTGAACTTATGACCTATTATTCTAATGAATTAGAGATTGAATTTGGCTGTTTCTGACTTGTCCATCTAGAAAAATCAATAGAAGACAAATGTCTTAATTTTGTATAGCTAGTTATGAAAGCTTTCTGTTTCCAGAAGTTACAGAGCATTTTCTTAGCGTAATGCAAATAGATAAATGTGCTCTTTTTGATGTTTTCCTTTTGTAGTCTGCATTTGTTATATACATGTAAAAAATGTTGGGTTAGCAGTATTCCGAAGTATTTGGATAGAGAATTATTTTTCCTGGTTATGCATGAACTAGAGTAGAAGTTTCGTCATAGCTGATTTTCCAAATACCTACTCAGTCTTTAAGATAATTGTTTTAGTCTGAACATGCAGACTACATCTCATTTCCTCTTTTAAAAACTAACTTAAAATTGTGTTTGCTTTTACGATGACCTTAAACCATCGTAACCTAAATACCCTTATTTCTAAACTTAAACATAAGATTTTTAAAAGAAAATACCGTGTTTGGTCATTCGTAGGATATCTGCTTTCTACTTATTACTGAAGTAATATGTTGGTAGTAAATAGAAAAAAATTCACTAGACATTACTATTGTCAAAACAAACAAATGGCAGAGGGGGAAGCTTTTTACCCCTTACACCTGGCTCCTGATGGGGGTCAGGGAACCTGCATTTAAGTTAAACATGTGCCTTGCTTTTTCCCTATAATTTTATAAAATCTTCATTTCAAAGAAGTACTATATATGATACTAGGATATGGCTAGAGTTTCATTTGGTATCAGTGTGCCTTCTTCACAATGTTCATACAAGTTTTTTCAGATGGGCCATTGAACTCTTACTAAGTGAAGTCCCCCATTCATAGCAAATATCAGTAATGCAATCATACCTATTAAAATAATAACATCTGACCAGCCAAGATCCAAATCAGGGAATTTCTAAATTGTTTGTCTGAAGGGCTCTTACCCAAACATCTAGATAGTTCAGACCAGAATATTTTTGGCTTAAATTGTTTAGAGATTTTTATTCCTAAACCAAATGATCAGTACCATCTAGCTTAGGATGCCTATTTTTAGTCTTGCGAAGACGAGAATGAAGTTAATTTCTGTCAGTGCAGGTACTGAGTGTTCAGTAAAACTCTGCAGTGACAAGATTAGTGCATTGTTGGGTCTAGGTGGCTGTTTAGAACTGAAAGCTGATTTTTTTTGTTGTTGTTCCCAACAAAAGAATGTCATCACTGGACTAAAAGGAAAAAGTTGAATTAAATCATTTATTTTTATGTTATTTTGCTTTTCTTTTAAATGTGCTGAATTTTTACACTTTTCCCAATGCAATCTCCATTTTTTCATGGTAAATAACTTTCCTTTTAACAGCCAATGGACGTACCCCTTTTGTAATTTAATGTGCATATAAAGGGAGGACCACTAGCAAGGCTGGTTTTATAAAACATATTTTTCTTAGACAGGACCTTTACCCCCACTGCTTCTGAGTAATTAGCAAG
>VMDR010026683.1:0-13903 GCA_007922815.1 Macrotus californicus
ACTGGCTTCTTTATAAATATATACAGCTGACCATTGATTTGTCAGAGCCACTATCGCTGAATTCAAAAATAAAACTACTTTCTGCTGTGGCAGACTACTGTAATAAAGTAATGTTTGAGGGAGTATTCAGACTTAAATAGAAATGTGTTTATTTGATGTTAAATTCAGATCTTAGAAACAATTACTAATACATTAATGAGGAAACCAGCTTGTCTGTAATACACTGTAGCTGTCAGGAGCAAAGAAGTTTCAACAAAATTATTGAACCTCAATATTTGACTACACAAGGTAACTGTTTTAAAATGTGTATGATTAGCACAGGTTTCTAATAGTCTTTCTGATCTTTACTAATTCAAGATTCACTTTCCTTTATCTGAGGCATTATCACAAGCCATTTTCTCCTTTCCCCTGGAATCACAAAGCCTTGTGTCCCAATCACAGAGTGATGGCTGGGAAAGCCCTCAGGTTGTACTCATGTATAAACATTAAAAGCCTGTAATCTTGATGAATGAGAGAACTAGAGTATATTTATCTTCTTCCTGAAATACAGTTCTTAATCACGGCAACATGCAACATATTTGCTTTTTTTTTTTTTCAATTCTGCATCTGTAGCCTTTAATTCTTTCATAAAACCTAAGCTCCAATAGCCATATTATCAACACATAATATATCCTAATGTATACATGAGATCGCATTGTCTATAATATCTCAAGGGTCATTATCAATTTTCAATCATCAAATTTATGTACAACAACCAAGCACGCCCACAGTTGTCGCCTTTTCCCTCCACCAGAGATTTTTTAATCCGATAACAGATCAGGGGGAGCTTCGTCAAGGGGCTCATTTTTCTGGCGCAGAGACTACATTCGCTGTCGCAGCTGGAATTGGAGTCATGTACTTGGGGTCACATTTTCCTTGATCCAGTTCTGTTTTCACCATTGGCAATATCAGCAGCTGGGATTATTGTATCTACCCCCAGGTGACAGAACTTAGTATTTCACTTGGGCGGGGGCGGGGGGGGGGAAGGCAATGAAAAGGGATAGAAGGCTTAGTATTTGTATAATGTTTATGACATTCACAAATACCACAGAGAAAAAAAAATACAACTTTGAATCCTGCCTGCCTGGGATGGAGGAGGCTGTCCCTCAGGCGACAGTGTATTAACAATTCTTTTTCTTCCCCAGTAATTTGAGTCAGATGGGGAAAAAGGTTGCAATTACTTCAAATCTTTTTCCAAGCTCAGTCCTGCTGAATGCTGTGTCGGTATTTTTCTCATGATACTCGTTGTTGCTTATTCCTTTCCAGACCAAGGAGAAATCAATGCTTAAAAACAATTCCTTTTCAAGATTGACATTTATTCTGTAATCCAAAACAAAAAAAAATCTGACATATTATCTAAAAAGAGAAAGGCTATTTTCTCTAAAATCTTATTTGTTTTCTTAGTTAGTGGGTAACCTAATGTAAGTTCACATACAGGCACCACATTGGTTTCTAAATAATATAAATAGTTGTACAATTTAAAGTGAAAAAAATGTTCTCACATAACAAAAATGTTGCCTCTTCAGATCACAACATATCTGCAGCACGTTTTACGCTGAGCTCTAGCAGTGCTGGGAACCAGGAAGGGCTCAACAGTGAAGGTTGCTTGTCATTTTATCGTTTTAGCTGGATCCTTCCCTCCTTTACACAAAATCCACCACCATCTTTTTCTGGAGTGCATTTTTGGAAAAAGTTGATCTTCTTTAAAAGCTTGGAATGACTGAAATATGCTATTTGATCTGTCAGTAAAAGGGGTTGTTGTGAAGCAGGTAAATAAACACCTGTGCAGAAGTGGGCCCCAGCCCTGAAGTCCTAACCATACACTAAAAACTCTATTTTAGCTCATAATTCTAAACTGATTTATACGGAGGCTCATTATTTGCAATGACAGATATGAGTTTAGAAAATGTTTGTTTTTATTCATGCGGAATCCACCCACCAACATTGCAGGCCCTGAGGATGCTATGGCTGTTTTCCACTTATATGTGGGTGCACACAATCTGACCCACTGCAAATGAACTATTAAAAATGTTCCCAAGCTCTGTCTGCCACTCTGGAGATGGCTTAGTGAAAATAAGTACTGGGCATGTCAGCTGCAGGTCAACTTGAGAGCAAGAGCCACAGGGTGAAATCATTAAGCCCTTCCTCCATCTTTTCATGCTTCTCGACAGTCTGCTGAGCACCTCCAAGGGCAAAGGGCAGCGGGGCTGCAGCAGCTGAGCCTGCACCATGGTGACACCTGAGGGAGCAATGTGAAGCCTGGGAGTGAGGGGTGGGGGGCTCCGCCTGCCACCGAACTTTTCAGGGTTTTTATACCAAAAAGGAAACCAAAACTTTTCCTCAGCTTTTTTTGATTCCATACAACGTTTCACCCCATCCAGCCAGAGTTGCAGCTGCTATAATCACCACAATGGCTTCTTACATGAAAACTGTGCCCTTTGAATGTTATGTGGTTACACGCACAAGGAGTGTTTTCTCTATCTTGTGAGGATAAGCAACATTGTGTCTAGTATAGACTGAAGTGTTAAAATTTCTTAAATACTCAATTGTTGTTCCATCTTAAAAGAAAATTGAATATCTGGAAGCTAAAATATCTTTAATTCCTACATTGGTATTGGTTTGGTCTTTGACTATGGTATATGAGGATTGTCCAGAAAATGCCCAACCACTGTTAATATAACGAGAACAGTTTGCACAACATCGATGTAACCTGGCAGCCAAGGAGAGTGGACTGGAATGCACATGTGTGAACAATGATGACTTCACTGTACCAGTCAGTGGGGGTGGTAGATGCTGCTAAGCGAACATGTGTACTGTGTGGCCATCACATTCAAAATGACTGAGAGAATAGAGCAACGAATCTGCATCGGATTTTTCATTAAACTTGAACATTCCTCTGTGGAAACTATTTGGATGATTCAGAAGGCCGCAGCAATGGGCAATTGGTAATTGGCAGCTTCAGCACAAAAACCCACTTATGTATCACCTCTTGTGCAGTTTTTGGTGAAACATCAAATCACCCAGGTAACTTGGCCCCCCACAGCCCAGATTTGGTGCCCTGTGACTTCTGGCTTTTCCAAAAACTAAAATTACCTTTGAAAGGGAAGAGATTTCAGACCATTGATGAGATTCAGGAAAATAGGACAGGACAGCTGATGGCGATTGGGAGAACTGTGAGGTCCCAAGGGACCTACTTTGAAGGGGATGAGGCATCATTGTCCTATGTACAATGTTACTTGTACATTGTATCTTCTTCAATAAATGTCTCTTTTTCACATTACGTGGCTAGATGCCTTCTGGACAGACCTCTTATGTGTGTATAACTGGTTTACACAATAGTCTGAATTATAGGCAATAGGGAGTGAGGTGGTATAAACATCAAACATCTTATGTTTCCCAATCACTATTTGCAACTATGCCATGCTAATGTCATTAATCTGCTCAAAGCCCTGTCACAGATTGAATGCCAACACTCATAATGGCCTAAAATAACTGTTTCAGCTCAGTCTGTAACCAAACAAAAGAAAACGGGGGTTCTGCTGCCTGTCACCATAAAATCCAAATTTGTGATGCAGATGCTAGCTCAAAAGGAAAGAGGTTTTATTCAGGTGCCTAGTGATCTGGGAGAATGGTGAACTTCATCTTAAAGCCCATCTCCTCAGCAAAACCACGGCAAAAGTCCAACAATCCTCAGGAAGACCAAGTTTGACAAAAGCCAGTGTCCAGAGTTCCTGCTCCACTTTAAAGTACAGTGTTTTGGAGTCTGCACGCAGCTGCTAAGTGCTCAAAGTCTCCATCCAGGTGGCTTAGCTTGTTCCCTGCTGCAGTACATGTCAGGCTCCCTTCTGGCGCCCGTGAGTAGAGCCTGCATGGCCATGGGCTGCGTGATCACGTGGTGCCAGGTAAGAGATCACGCGAGTGCACAGTCTAGAGCATCACTGAGTGGGCAAGGGAGGCTCCTTTCTGGAGGCCATGAGCCAGTGCACCGTGTGAGTCAGGAGCCAGAGCAATTTACCAGCCACAGAGAGAGCCTCCTTGTTCCTCTGAGATTGTATTAGCTTGAGTGTGGGGCAGGCTAGGTTCTTTCTCAAAATAACCAATCAATTTTCCAAACTTTTGAGAGTTTTGGATGGGTCCACCTCCCAACCAATCCCTTCATTCCCCAGGCTAAAAGTGCTCTTTTGTTGGCACCTCCCTTTGCACCATTTTGGCTACAATAGTGCAGGTGTCTGCCTTCCGCTGGGCCCATCCCCAATGTGGTACCAAAAGGTGAGAGGGCTTTGTCTTATCCAGTTATCTTGGTAGCTTTTTGTGCTCAGCCCCTATCCACTGACATATCTAGCTTCCTACCTGCTCAGTGTAAGAACCTCCCCATGCCACCAACTTGGTCAATGGGGAGACTCTCTGGTGGTCTGGACAGACTGTCTACCTCCCCTCTTGGCCTTGCTACTTGTCTACTCTCCTCTCTCACTACTATCTTTTGGACCTCCTGGTTCTCAATTAAACATGACAGTCACGCCTCTTTCATAGGACTTGGCACAGCCATTCACTCTTCCTGGAATGTTATTTGACGAATTCTGTTTGTCTTTAAATTCCATCCTCTCGTTGAAGTTCACCCTGACCACACTATTTAAAAAGGAAACTCCTCTTCCCATCACATACTCAATTTTCCTCACCTTGCACTATTTTTTATTTGCCATAACCCTTTTCACCTTCTAAGATAGAATGCAACTTACTTAATTTTATGTTTGTTATTTATTATCTGTC
Source organism: Macrotus californicus (assembly GCA_007922815.1). NCBI lineage: Eukaryota > Metazoa > Chordata > Mammalia > Chiroptera > Phyllostomidae > Macrotus > Macrotus californicus. Next base: position 4,807 of record VMDR010026683.1, read on the forward strand.
CTCTCTCACTGCGATCCATCCAAATCACCCAGGAAAGTTCAGTGTACCGCATGTGCTCAATGAGGGCTTGAATAAGTCCTCTTGTCCTTTAAGGCTATGTTTGGTAGATGCCTTAATTTCCAAGTAAGTTTTCAGTAAAACAGATAATCAGAGCAATTTAAGGCATTTTAAAATTTAAATCTTATATTCTTCTTTATACCCAAAATTTGCTATGCTTCAGTCTAAGAGATTTTTTTTAATGTATTTATTTTAGAGAGAGGGTAAAGGAGGGAGAAAAAGAGGGAAAGAAATTTTGATGTGAGAGAGAAATTTTGATCTCTCATTGTTATGTGCCCTGATGGGTGACCAAACCCATAACCCAGTCATGTGCCCAGACCAGGAATTGAGCCAGCAACCTCTTGCTTTGTGGGATGATGCCCAACCATCTGAGCCACACTGGTTAGCGCCAGCCAGAGAAATTCAGACTGAGAGCATGGTAGTTTACTTCTCACTCCAGTGATGGCCAGATTTTTTGTTTGTTTTGTTAGTTGCTTTTATTACTGGGTATTTTATTCTTTTTGATTCAGTAAGAGACAGTTTTATGGGTCAACTTGGTTAAGCTATCGTCACCAATTATTCAATCAGACATTAATCTAGGTGTTGTTGTGAAGGAATTTTGTAGATCTGATTAAAGTATATCATCAGTTTAATTAAGCGAAATTATCCTGGATAATCTGGATGCGCCTGACTCAATGAATTGAAATGCCTCACAAGGAAAACTGAGGCTTCCTTTAAGAAGAACTAAGGCTTGTGGAGAGCAGTGTCAGGCTGTGCCTATTTCTTCCAGTCCACACTTCCAGACAGCCTGACCTCCAGATTTCAGCATCGCCTCCTTATCGTTTAAGCCAATTCCTTCCATTAAACCTCTTAATGAATATCTCAAACCAGTTCTATTTCTCTGGTATAACACTGACAGACGCACCTCCTATATAACTGACCTCCTTAAATGTGTTGAGGCTGCTGGAGCAGAAATCAAGGAAAAAGGGAAACCCTTTTTTTTCTTTTTTAAAAACCCGCTAGGTGTTGTGGTCTTATTTTATTCACACTCACTTGCTACTGATACATAACCAGTGAGGCAGACTTGATAGTCACTTGCTGTGTAGGGCACAGAAGAGAGCTTTTGGGTATGCTGCTGAGATGTCCCTTTTGCATATTCCCCAGAAAGAGAGGTGTGATCTGGTTCGACATTTCTAGACCACTTCACTCTCCTCAACAAATATCTATTTCATAGTCTCTTGATTCTGGGTTTTCCTCACCTGGAAGTCTTTGCTCTTGGGTGAGGTCCTGCAACATGGGTCAGGCCTTGGTATTCTGGTGCCACCACCTTAAGTTCATGCACCTGTGACTCATCACTTGGTGGGAGGCCATACTTGACCCTCTCTTTGTCCTATCATCTTTCTGCAGTCCTTTTCTGCTCAAATATACACAGAGCAAATCACAAGTTTGCTATCCAAATCCAACATGAGAACACGTTACTAATCAATCCATTCATCACAGCCATTATTGGTCTTCATGAGGGATTTTCTTGTCAACTACTTACGTGGCATAGAGCAGGGCTGCAGAGGGCAAGCACATGGAGGGAAGAGAAGAGCCACAGCAGCTCCTCTAGAGACCAGCGATTCCTAACTCTCACTGTTACTAAACACATAGTGCTCAGAATAGGAATACATACACTAGGGATGGAGAGTCATGGTAATGATGAGATAGTATTAGGGTCAATTCTGCTCCCTCTTAGTAAATCCTGAAGAGATATGCAGCTGGTGTGGTATTGGGGCTCACTTTAGAATATGGCCAATTGGTGCCATTTGTGACCAAGTATAATTCATTAGCCAAATTTCCATGTAACAAGAAAAGTCTCACTCAAGATCTCATTGCAAAATTCATTCATAATTAAAGAAGAAATTCTACTACATGCTACAACATAGATAAGACTTGAAACCATTATGCTATGTAAAATAGACCAGACAGGAAGAGACAAATAATATAGAATTCCATTTAAATCAAGTACATAGAATAGTTAAATTCATACAGACACAAGGCAAAATTGTGACTTCCCCAGGCTAAGGGAGGAGAGGACTGGACTGCTATGTTTAGTGGACACAGAGTTTCTGTTTGGGACGGTGAAGAAGTTCTGGAGGTGGATTATAGTGATGGCTACACAAACATGTGAATGCACTCAATGCCGCTGAACCATACAGAAAAAATGCTAAAATGTTATGCTACATATATTTCAACAGAAGACAGCAGAGAGAGAGAGAATGAGGCAGGTGCAGAGGAGAGGGACAGGAAGAGAAAGAGAGGGAGGGAGGGAGGGAAGAGAAAGGCAGAGAGAGAGAAAGAGAGAGAGTCATCATAAGGCCTTAACTCCTCTGAAGTTCGATACCTTGCTTGATGCGTTAAGAGCCATACCATAACCTGAGAAGATTCCACAGGAATTCAGCTGCTTTCTGTGTCCCCAGCAGAAGTAATCATTATTAACTGGGAATATTTGAACTCTTAAAGACACTATGTGCTACATATGTAAATATACAGTGTCTGTTGGAATTTAAAAAAAAATAAAAGATTCATCCATTAAGAACCTAAGGCCCTGATTTTGAGTAATATATTACTGTCCTGTGGCTGCCATAATAAATGACCACAAATCGGGTAGCAGGAAACTACAGAAATTTATTCTCTCACTGTCCTGAAGACCAGAAGTCTGAAAACAAAGCATTAGCAGGCTCACCCTCCCTACAGAGGCTCTAGGGGAAAATCTATCCCCTGCCTCTTCCAGCTTCCGGTGGTAGCCAGTGTTCCGGGGCTGGTGCCTCCAGCAACTTCTCCTGTGAGCATCAACTTCCCGTGTGTATCTCTCTCATAAGGAAATTTGCATGAAATTTAGGGTTAACCAGGTAATCCAAGATTATTTCCTCATCTCATGATCCTCAATTTATGTACACCTACAAAGACCCTTATTCCAAATAAATCAGCAATTACACCTTCTAGGGATTAGTATATAGGTGTATCTTTGGGGGAAGGAGACACCATGTAGCCCATTACAGATGATGATGTATATACTTATATATTTAATTTCAAATGATTTATTTATAAGTAACATGTGGGAAAATTCCATTGAAATTGCCTTTGAACTGGATTCTTGGTTTCTTCCCATTGCCTTCTTATTATCCCTTGTCAATATAACAGAGAGCATGACTCTTTTAAAAACATAAGTGAAAACCTGTCACTTTTTTTGCAGAAAACCCTTCAATGATGCCCATACTCCCCCACTCTCATCTCAGAAAGCGTAAAACCCAGGTGTTCGCGTGTGCCCCCGGGCCCCACAGCATCTGCTGCTTCCCTGCTCTTTATCTTTTTGGGCCTCATTTCTCAACACTCTGAACCTCATCCAATGTCCCACAGCCACAAAGTTAACTCATTTGTTTGCTGTTCCCTGAGCTTGTCAGGCAGGCTCCCATCTTTACATTCACTGTTCTTTCTGCCTTACTTATAAAATATTGACGTGGTTTGCAAATTCCCTTCCTAAACCTTTGCTGAAACATTGCCATTTCAGTGAGGCTTACTTTATGTATTTTTCTCTAAACTATTCAGCATCTTCCAATAGAGTATATGGCTTGCTTATTAATTTTCAGTGTTATGTATTTCACTCTGCACATTGGGAGGTCCAGGGAATTTTTGACAGTTTTGTTCCCTACTGTATCCCTGGAGACCAAACAACTTCTGACACACATAAGTTTCTCAATAAATATTGTTTGAGTGAATAAATCTGTAAAAAACTCATCCATATATTGTTCTCCATATAAATGCTGAAGAAAACATAAACAGATACCAATATTTCCATTTTACTGTACTTTTGACTAAGTTTAACATAAACTAGGATTTAATGTGATAATACACTCTGTAGTATTCTAAATGTGGCAATACATGAAGTATCTCTTGAAGAAATGAATGATGCAGTATTTCAGACAGGAAGGGAACTGCTTAGAGAAGCTTCAGGTAAAAGGTGTAACAGAGGAATTTGAATCATAAAAGATAATTTTGGTTTAATGTTTTGATATTAACTTATAGAAATAAGTCATTTTACATATTTTTCTTTTTAGTTTTTCTAATTCTGAGTCAAAGAGGGCAGATGAACTAGACAATAATGATAACCAGTGCCTTCCATAGCCTGTCCAGCAGCCTCCCAGAACATCTTGTTCAAATTACATAGGAGACTGAGAGCTCTTGCCCGCATGGAAAGGGGATGCAGTCTACAGACGGTCCTTCCTCCTGGGGTTGTGTTTGGATAACAGCACAGGTACCTTTGCGATTCAAACTTTAACTCATGCCGCCAAGATGCAAAGAAGTTAATTGGAATATTTACTCTTCTGTGGGCAGATAGCAAAGGCACAGAAACTAGCTTTCTCTGCTTTTCTCAAGCTCCATATCAGTGTTACAGATCGGCGGTATCTGACTTGGTCAGGCAGTAGTGATGCACAGTCAGGAAGTACACTGTATTACTCCTACCTTTTCAGTTCAGCTAAGGGTGTCGTGAAGGTCCTTTTCAAAGCCCATTAACTACACGGTAATTGTTTTTCTGTGATTTGCCATTCAGTTTGTGTAAAGAGCTCAGGTATCTGTCACATATTGTTTCGTGGTGGCCCTACAGGATCTGAAGTATTGCAGAGCTTTGGAAAACCTGAAGAGGTTAACCGAGGGTGAAGGTGAATATTTGGAGATCAGCTTATATTTTAAAAAATACTTTTCCATGGGAGAAAACAAAACCATAAAAAAGCCTTCATTAAGCTCCCTTTCTTAAGTATTGCAAGTTGATTTAGAGTCAATAAAATAGTTTTGAAATGCTTATGTTGGCAACAGAAAAAAATATTGAAGGATGAGACATCCATTCCTCTGGTACTTTTTCAAAAGAAAAAACTAAATTATTTCCCAAAGGAAAAAGAAATATTCATCTAGTTAATTCCCCAATGCTTGTAAATTTAACTACACATAAATGCAACTTTAATGTTAAATTACCAATGCTCAGGCCCTGACCAATGTGGCTCATTGATTGAACACTGTCCCACAGAGAGAAAGGTCGCCGGTTCAATTCCCAGTCAGGGCACATGCCTGGGTTGGCAGTGGTCCTTGTCTGAATGTGTGTGAGAGGCAACCAGTTGGTGCCTCTGTCACACATCGTGTGTCTCTCCATTTTTTTTTCCTTCCTTTCCCTCTCTCTAAAAATAAATAAATAAAAGCTTTAAAATATTTATATTACCAGTGCTCAGCAAGTATACTGTATTGTTTTAAAGTCACAACTGCAATGTGGTTTAGGTGAAAATGTTACACCTGATGTTTCCTTCTGTTAAGGCAGTCCTGGTATAACAGTCTGTCTCCACCTCGTAAAGTAGCATAAGTTATCTGCTCTGTGTGTTTGAGATATGATCTGGGCATGCTGCGGCTCCACCCTCCCTCTTCCTACATAAGGGCACTCAATCAATCCAAAGGAGACAGATATTACCATTTACTCCTCCTTGATTTAAATTGTATAGGGGTAGAGGACAGCCCATAGAGAAGTTTGCAGGGTGCAAATCTGTATAAATATGGGATTTAACATTAAGGCATCTCATTATTGTCACATGCCTGCAATTTCCTGTATTAGCATCTTTAGTAATCAAAGGAGATATTTGTATTTCCATCTGCCTGGCGATTGATCTTATATTTCAATTGGTTTAAACATGGGAGAGGATAAACAAAAGTCATTGTCTTCCCGTCTCTTTTCAAACTCCCATGACCAAATTGTGTTTCTATTTACAGAGGCTTAATCTATAAAACATTGGGACTTTACCTATAAATAAAATGTGCAATGATGTCTCTTTTTAATAGCTTTTATTATTTCTAACATTTAAATAAAAATTGAGGTTTTTGATGGCCAGATATTTGTTCTTATGAAATGTTTTATCACAGTAATTTGTACATTTATTTAATTTATGTTTGTTAAATATCAAATAGGGGATCAATAAACCTATGTTAAACGAATAACCCACCATAGGCTTGGAATAGTTCAAAATCTCTCTTCTACATTTATGAGTAAAAGACATAAGGCATTGCACCCTTAAAATAAGTCTGTTACTTAAATTTTCTTCTCACAGTTGCTGTAACTATTTTTATACACATTTATAATTAATTCTAAATGTAATCAACTGCCCTAACCAGTGGATGGGAATAAAGAATTTTAGTACTTTCTCACTGGACAAGTCTCATCAATCAAATCCTTACTATCGTTTTCTGGACTTTCTGTTTTAGTTTTCATGATAGCACAAAAAAATTACTATTATTTTTTTCTGCCATCTACTTAATGCTCTTCTTTGTTCTAGCTCCATAATATTATCTTGTTTTTTTCAAATTATAATTATATCATCAGGGTTCATGTGAATAAACAGTAAGTTTTAATATAATTAGAGGCCTACACAAACCCTAGAAGGGCTAAGTTAAGAAAGTTCAAGGAATCCATTACAAATAATCTCAATCTGAAGCATCAACACAGACACTTCTTAGGAGCTTACTAGGTATCAACTGAAAATCTTAAGAAATCGTAGGGACAGTTCTGAGAAGATGGCTGCAGTGACTGTATAGTGCTTGAAGACCTTCAAATCCCACATTAAACTAGGCAAAAAAATAACAAACTCAAAAGCTCATGGGCACTATTTATAACAAATCTAGATAGCAAGGTGCATATAAGCAGAGACTCCAAATTACATGCAGGTGAAAATGGACTATCATTAGCCATAAGACCTGTATGGTATCAGAGTCAGAGAAAGCCAAAGAAAGTGGCCTTCTGAAAGACCTGAGAGCAGGAGAATGTGAAAATATAAGTCTTGACATCATAAAAGTCCCAGAGGAAAGCCTAGGCAGGAAAAATTCAGTTATGCCACGTAGCAATATTTTTGCTGATATATCTCCTAGGGCAAGGGAAATAAAGGAAAAAATAAACAAATGGGACTACATCAAATTAAAAAGCTTCTGCATGGCTAAAGAAACCATCATCAAAATGAAAAGGAAACTGACTCTATGGGAGAACATATTTACCAATGATACCCTGGACAAGCGTTTGATCTCCAAAATATATAAAGAACTCACATGACTCCACAGCAGGAAGATAAACAATCCAATGAAAAAATGGGCAAAGTCCCTGAACAGACACTTCTCCAAAGAGGACATAGAGAGACCCCAGAGACATATCAAGAGATGTTCAATATCACTGGCCATCAGAGAGATGCAAATTGAAACTACAATGAGATATCACCTCACACCTGTCAGGATGGCCATCATTAATAAATCAACAAACAAGTGCTGGTGAGTCTGTGGAGAAAAAGGAGCCCTACTGCACTGTTGGTGGAAATGCAGACTGGTGCAGCCACTGTGGGAAACAGTATGAAATTTCCTTAAGAAATCTAAAAGTGGAACTGCTTCCTGACCCAGTGATTCTACTGCTGGGAATATACCCTAAAAATCCTGAATTACCAATTCAAAAGAACATATGCACCCCTGTGTTCATAGTGACATTATTTACAATAGCCAAGTGCTGGAAACAGCCTACGTGCCCATCAGTAAATGAATGGATCAAAAAACTATGGTAAATTTACACAATGGAATACTATGCAGCAGAAAGAAAAAAGGAGCTCCTACGTTTTGTGACAGTGTGGATAGAACTGGACAATATTATGCTAAGTGAAAAAATTAGCCAGTGTCAATTCATAGAAGCTGGAACTGGAAGAGGCATTGCCCAATCCCAAAGGTTCCTCACCAATGTCTGAAGATGGTAATGCAGATTAGAACCTATGGAATCTCAAAACTGACCAACCAGGAATCTCTTACAGGAAATGCTACAGAATGGACCCATTTAGAAGCCTAGATACTATTACTGAAACAAGCCTTCTCCCCTAGGGTCTTTCTGTCACTGTGGGTTCTTTGCCCGACAACAGGTGTTAGGAATTGTGACTCTCAATGCTAGAGTTTGGTAAAAAGGAAAGGAACTATTTATTCAAAAGTTATACAGGTTTAGGGTAATGGCAGAATGTCACCGTTAAATCTCAAAGTGCCTTTAAAACACCCACAAACACACACACAATCCTGCCTCCCCTTTCCCCAGTCAGGCCAGTCTCAGGGGTACCGCATCTCAGAAAAAGAAATAGAAGTCAGTAGCTCACCTAGACCCCCGATTCCTCCCAGTAATCTGTATTGTCAGCTGTGTCAGTCATGATCTCCAGTCCATAAACCAAACCCACATGGCACCTCCTCATGGCCCATCAGCAAGAGTCCTTTCAACTCTTTTCTTCCTGCGTGGTCTCGAATTGTTTTCTCTCATTGTTTTCCCATTGTCTCTCGTCTCTTGTCCCTCATGGTAGCCTGCTTTTAGTCTAAATCCCAGCCTGGAACCTCCTCTGTAACCCTATTTCCATCTCCTCCCACAACTGGCCACATCTGCCAGCACTTCCCAGGTACTGTAACCAGGGGGAGCTGCCTCCCAGTTACATCATGGGTCAAAGTCACACCCATCTCCCTAGCTAGCCTGCTGTCGATATGTAAAATAATCATTTTTGCATATAGATATGAAGCTATCCTGCTATTGTTGATATGCAAAATAACTCTCAATGGCCCTGCTCCATCTGTCCCATCCCCCAGGCAGACTTGTGGAATATCCTATATTCCCAGATACCCCACATTCTGAACCCCATTACAATCCCCTCTTTGGGGGCCCTGGGGCCTCCCAGCCTACATACACCCCATTACAGAAAGACTTCATGTCACAGGTAATCTCCTGGGAATGAAATCAAAATTGAATAGGAATGGGATAGTAGAGATGAAGAAAAGAGAAGGCCCAGAGAAAAATGGGAGAGACAAAACCCGTACATTTCAGAATGCAATTCGCCATAATTCTGAAGACAACATGGAAACAACAGAAAATAAGGCTCTTTGAAGTTAAAAAAGAGATTACCTTGTATCATGATTCCTTCTAAAATTTAGGGAATATAACAACATTTAAAATGAGTATCAGAAAATCATACAGTTGCAACCTAGACAA
>VMDR010026684.1:0-13900 GCA_007922815.1 Macrotus californicus
CTGCTTGGGGATTTTTGCGAAGTGAAAAACCTACAAATTGTTTCCCAGTGTATTAAAATTTTTATGCATATTGAATTTAATAAGTAATGGAGTTGACCCAATGATATATTTTGTAGACATTTAATGAATCATTTGTAAATGTTAATTTGGCTGTTTTCTTTCTGATTTTTGTTTTGTTTTGTTTGAAAGCATAGCTTAGGGTCTGAGAGCTGAACAGACTAGACTCAGATCCCCATTCCTGCTCTCACTGTGATAGTGACCTTGGACCCTTTACATAGCCTCTCTGCAATTCTATTTCATAATTTGTAAAATGGGGATACTAATTTTCTTCAATTCTTCATCTGTGATTTTGAAATCCAAAGCATTTGAAAGCATTTTCAGGCAAAATCTGGCCTGACTCAGCATAAGGCTATTTTAAGTACATAATTTATCCCAGTGAATGTAAATACCATATGTTTCATTCCCAATATATCATGTTTGATAGAGGTGCCACCCCAGACTGTGCTAAGTGTGTTGGGTAATATATGATATATGCACCCAATTTCTAAAATCATAAAATCATAAAAATTCTAAAATCATAAAAATTCTGAATTTTGAATTGCAACTTAACCCCAGAAGTTTCTAGAAAGGCATTGTGGGCTTATAATCCCTACCTCTTAGGTTGGTAAAAGGATGAAACAAATGAGCACATGGAGAGTGCTAGGTGCTGAGTCTTGTGCACAGTAAGCACTCATGGCTGTTCTGCAGTATTACTTCTATTACTGGCATTTCCAGGTTTCAGAGCTCTGTGTGTGAGGTCTGTCTGGAAAAGGTCCAGCCATTGTTAATATAATGAAAATGGCTTGCACAATTTTGATGTAATCTGGCAGCTAAGGAGAATGGACTGGAATGTGCATGTGTGAACAATGATGACTTCACTGTACTAGTCAGTAGGGGTGGTAGATGCCCTTGAGTGAGCATGTGTACTGTGTAGCTGTCTTATTCAAAATGACTGAGCAAGTAGAGCAATGAATCTGCATCAAATTTGGTGTTAAATTTGAACATTCCTCTGCAAAAATTATTTTGATGATTCAGAAGGCTGCAGCTATGGGCAACTGGTGATTGGCAGCTTCATCACAACAATGTGCCTGCTCATACATCATGTCTTGTGCAGAGTTATTTTTGCAAAATATCAAGTCACCCAGGTGACTCAGCTCCCCTACAGCCCAGATTTGGTGCCCTGTGACCTCTGGCTTTTCCCAAAACTAAAATCACCTTTGAAAAGGAAGAGATTTCAGACCATCGATGAGATTCAGGAAAATACAACAGGGCAGCTGACGGCAATTGGGAGAACTGTATAAGATCCCAGGGTGCCTACCCTTGAAGAGGACTGAGATGTCATTGTTCTATGTACAAAGTTTCTTGTATCTTGTATGTTCTTCAGTAAATGTCTCTATTTTTCATATTACATGGCTGGCCATCTTCTGGACAGGCCTTGTATGTACTAAAAGCCCAGAGGCTGTCCTCCTTCTACCCCAGTCTCACTCCCTACTTTTAACTATTCTGCTTTCAGTTATTAATGTGGTTACCAACATATCTTGGAATCATAGGCTTGGACCAAGAGTTCTTTATTTACCAACTTGAGACTTAACCATTGATGCCTAGCTATAGTCACCAAGGATTTTGCTCACTTACACAACCTGTCTCCCCTCTTCTTTACCTCAAGGAGGGTTCATTCCTATTTCCTTTTCTCTGTTGGTATATTTCTTGTTCTATTTCCTGCTGCCCACTTGGTAAAATATGGAATTGGTGCTGTGTTCCTGTCATCTCTTCTCCAGTACTTTTCCACTCCTCAAGGGTGAGGTCTTAAAGGTTAACTGTGGGTTTTATATGACTAGCTGATGTTTTATCTCTCAATAAAGCCATATAAATTTAATTTTAACTGTACCTATGTCAGAAGGAGACCAAGCCACCAGCATGTGTGAGATGAGAAAGAACCACGAACTGTGAAGAAGGGCTACAGGGCAGTGTTCTGTCTCTGAGGGCAATCTCAGTAGCAGTGACAAATTCAGAAGGTAGGTTTCATCTTAAGAGTGAAACTACTACTGAGAAAGAATCCTGTGGTTTTAGAAGCAGAAGTGACCACTCTTATCTTGTAGATGAGAAAACTGAAGTTCAAAGTAATAAATTGATTTGACCCAAGTCATGTAGCAAAAAAGCGATAAGAGCTTCCTTGGGGCTGGATGCCATGTCTCTTAAAGGCCAGTTGTAATGAACCCCAGCCCCATCCTTCCCCTCTCCACTTGCAAGAACAATGCTTGTGTAGCTGGCAAGTTTATCACACACATTGTAATGCATTGTCTGAGCAATTGCCCTTTAAAATATAACCACAATGAGACCACTTTTTTATGACCTTTCCAGCTACACTCAGCGCAAGCCACCTTCATTGTCTTGCAGGGAATTATTCCGATAGCTTCCTAAGTGGTCCCTGTGCTTTAAATCTTGCTCTCCGGAGCACATTCTCAATGCAAGTGCTACCTTTAAATTGTGCATCAGAGCACATCCCTGTTCTGCTCAGAGTCTTGTGATGACTTCACTCAGAGTACAAAGTCCTTTCTGTGCACTACAATACTCTACTGATCCAGTCTCCTAGTTCTACTTGATCTCACTTCCTACGACTCTCACCCTTGCTCACCAGACACCACAGGCACTGATGTCCTTGCTTTCCCAGATCTGACCAGTTACACTGACACCTACACAGAAAGTGTAGCAGACAGCTCAATTGGCCTGTCCCATCCCTTCAGGTCCTGTAGTGGAAGCGTTTGACAGCCAAGTTCACTGCTTCCATCTCCCAACCTGATGACTTTTTCTGGACTCCAGAGCTGCAACAATTGGAAGAGTTAGAGAATGAACACCCCACCATCCAGAAACCTTCAACCACTGGCATGAGAATTGGTAGATAAATACCCAAGCTCTCTCACTAGCGTGTGAGGCACATATTCCAGAAGGTCTCTCAGAGGTCCTTAGATGAATTGAGCAACAGTTGCCATCAATGGTAACTTGCTTAATACTGATTTAGTTAGATTGGGCTCCTATGACAAAAATACCATAGACTGGGTGCTTAAGCAGTAAACATTTATTTCTCATAGCTTAGCAGTTTAAGACCAAGGAGCTGGCCAATTTGAGTCATCCAAGTGAGAGTACTCTTTCTGGCTTATAGGATGCCTTCTTACTGTTCTCCACATGGCAGAGTGAGTAGAGAGATCATCTGTGTCATGTCTCTTCTTGTAAGGCCACTGATCCCATCATGGGGGTTCCACTTTTATGACCTAATTATCTCTCGAAAGCCCCACGTCCAAACACCAGCACATTGGGGATTAGGGTTTCCACAGATAAACTTAGGAGAGAATGCAAACATTCAGTCCATTGAGCTCACCCTTTGTTGGTTTCCTCTCTCCCTGCCCCATTTTCCTGGTCCTCCCATGTGACTGCCTTGAAAATGAATACTGACCCTAGCCTCCTTCTCTGAGGGTCTGGTCTGGGGAAATCCCAACAAGATTCCCAGGGTTCCATTTACAGAGATTAAGGATCCAAGAAAAATGTTCAAATGTAAAAGGCCATGTTTTAGTTAGATGCTTTAACTCTTCAACAATAGTAAAACAAGATTTCACAAAAATGAATACCATGAGGTCCATTGTCTATGAATTAATCAGTTTACAGGATAGTTAGTGGAGAATTTTTCAAAGGAGGTACTTAAGAGTTGTTTAAGATCTGTTCAAGAAGGGTGCGCAGCAGAACCCAACATGGGTCTGAGGGTGCAGGATGCAAAGCTGAGAGGTGAAGCTGGTCTGCCAGGTGCTGAGGGTTCCTCCCATCCACAACAGCTAAGCTAATACTAACAGCTTCCAGGCAACACACAGGCTCAGAAAATGCTTCTACTGTTTAGCAGTCAGAAGCCTGAGTCAGTTTTCCTGAGTTTTGAGGCAAGAGACCACAGTCTCCTGTTTTCAGAGCTTTTAGGACCTACCCTGCTCAGAGTGACGACAACACTGAGGAGAGGCATCTGCAGAATATATTCCCTGTCCTCACCCCAATTTACTTCATGGAAAATTAAAGAAGAGTGCGATTGAGACACAGGCATGTTTCCATTGGCTAGAAGACTGGAATCCTGCACTTGGGTTCACAACAAAGAAGTAACCGAGACAACACATGGCGGCATATGTGTCCTTTGATGACTGGGGAATAGGGTAGAGATGCTCCTCACTAGAGCATTTAAGTACAATCTCTAAAATACTGAATTCTTAACAAGAAGAAAAGAAGAGGGAAAAGTTTGCCTCTGTCTGCACACAAAGCACTTACTTACTCCAGTGGGGCTAGAGAAGTCAGCCACTGGTGAGGGCAGGGTTCATGACCCAGGCCCTCACGCTGGATGACTGGGGTCAGCTCATGCTGATACTATCCTAGAGCATCAATTTTCAACCTTTTTCATCTCACGGCACACATAAACTAATTACTAAAATTCTGTAGCATGCCAAAAAATATATTTTTTGCAGATCCAACAAAGAATAGGCATCATTTTGATTCATTCATATCAGATGGCTATTGTTGTGTTGGTTGTTGTCACTTCTTTATTTGACAATCTAAGGGAAAAGAGGTCTGTGCCTCTGATTAATGGTCAGGCATTGCATGCTTTAAAAATTCTTGCAGCACACCAGAGTGCCGCACACACTGATTGAAAATCGCTGCCTTGTATCTTACAGACAGGAAATAAAATTAAAAGATGGCAGATAATCAGAGAGTGGTAATGCACCCAAAATGCTCCCCAGGAGTCCCCTCTGGCAGCACTCAGAGTTGATTGTCTCCTTATAGACTCAGAAAGGAAAAGTGGGCAGAACATAAATAGTTAGCTGGGGTTTTAAATTTATTGATGCAGATGATGAAGGATGGCTTATTTACACTCTTCTCCCTGGCATTTAGAAAAAGATTAGTTGAATATTCAAGAGTGAGCTAAAGTTAAATGGAAATGTGTTTTTTTAAATGCCTTAGAGGAATGGGGAAAACAATCCTAAGACTGAACAGGCTATTACCATTTACTCTTATTCTAGAGTAAGTGATATGAAAGTATCTTTCTTCTTACGTGGCAAGAACAAGAATCATTTGGCTCCAAATGCTTCTGTGGTGAGAGTAGTGCCTGGGTAACCCAGGAAAGCAGCCTACCTCCCCACCCACTGGTGGCTTGGTGGAAGGCAGGGCTGTGGTCCACATGCAGAGAGATGCTGCTCTAGGGACACCACAATGGTGGCCTGGAGAATGCCAGGCAAGACCTGGTTGGGAGACATGTTGCTCTGCATCTACACTATAAAATACCAAGTGGCAAGTTCCACATGAGCAGAAAGTGAGTGACCACTCAAAATATCCTGCACACCCCATGTGGCCATCACCAATAAAAGCAATAAAACCTTTAAGAGGTCATGGGGGAGCCAGCATTGTGGCGATGGCAGTCCAATGTGGCATCGCCCTAGGTCACCCTGGAACCAGCGTGAAATAGATGGTATGAGGGAGCTGCAGTGGCAAGAAACTGTCGGGTGCGATACAGACTTTGCAAGGTGTGGCATTGTGGGAGATGTGAAATCAGGCAAAAGTGGCACACATGACAACTAAGAATGTGAAGAGATGGACTCTACACACACATATGCAGAGTTTGCCCATGGCCCCTCACACCTTAGGGGTGTCCTGGTTATATAGGTCATCCAAACTCAAAGTGTCAAAAAATGGATTTCATTATCTTCTCTTTCACACAAAATTTACTTCCTCTGTGGGTACTTAGACATTTTACTGTTGTTCAAGTCACCTGCATTAGAAACCTGGGAACTACATTCAAACTGTCAACAGCCCTAACTCTCCCCCTACAAACACACACACACACAAAGGCCTGCTGGTTCCCCTGAGTCCCTCTCTCCTCATTTCTATCCTTGTGTCCAAGACTCATTATTTCTCATTTATTTCTTGCTTGGAGCAAGTCTCTTGTGTCCTGAAATGGAGTCCTGCTGCCTCCTCATATTTATTTTTTATCCTAGCACAGTGAACTATTTGCTGCTTTGGGATGGAAAACTTTTCTTCTGTCTTCATGTTTTTGTGTCCACTGCTACATCTATGCAGAATCAGGCTGACTCCCTCACCTGACCCCCACTGTCCTTTCTACTCATCCTTTAAGATTAAATATCCTCTCTCTGTCTTCCTACAGTATCCCTGGCAAGGGGGGCACTGACCTCTCCTTGTTCCCAACTACTTTCTGGGCCTGGAATAGTGTTTACCAAATTACAGTATCTATTCACCTTGTACTCCTACCACACCTCCAAAGGAATCTGTCTTGGAGACAGTGTTTTATATTGAAAATACAGTTCTGGAGACAGATTAACTTGGACTCTATTTTTTTCATTAAAAAGATGAAATATGTCAATAAAAGTAGGTAATCCACAATTTCAGGTGAGTAAAGTGTTGAGTCCAGTGTTTCACCCATATTAGAAGCACAATAGATGGGAGTTGTTATTCATATCTTCCCATTCTTGGTACCGAGTCCAGTGCCTAACACAGAGCCCTCACTTGGTAAAAGTGAAGTGGAAAGTGTGTGTTTGTTGGACCAGACTCTGCCCGTGGGCCACCCAATATGGATTTCTCCTTCCCTGTGTGTTCAGAACAGCCCCTTCACTGTAAACATGCCCTTCATGACTGTTGCTGCAATGGGGATGGCAGAGGCAGAAAGTTCTGACCACAAAGTAGGGGCTTTGGGGAAGCCACGGTTTTTCTCTAAAAATGAGTGGACTCTGCTGACACAGGCCTTTGGTCTTTGCATTCTCTCTTATTCCACTTGCTCTGTGGATGTGATGCCAGAGATTGAGCAGCAATCTTGTGACCATGAAAACAAATGGTGGAACAAGAGACTGTCATGAACTTCTGACATTTGGATTCTTTGTTTTGTGAAACAATAAGCCCCTCATTTGTTTAAGCTGCCATTTGTGTGTTTATTTTATGTTTATATCAGTTGCCCTAAGCTGGGGGAGTTCAATTTTTCCCCCCAGGGGCCCTTTGCTCAGATCTCAGACTTGCTGCGCCTCAAGTTGGATTCACCATCTTTATCTCCAACCTCCCTCTCATGTCTATTTCCTGTATTGACCTGTGGGCAACTTGTACATAGACCATGGCCATTCCATTGTTTTGCATGCTCCCTTTTTGGGTGTGCTTCAGTTCCCCCCATCTTTAGGAAGTTGCCCCTCTTGAGTCCACAGAGGGCTTTTCTGTTTTGAATTCACATGGCACTTCAAATAATATTGTCCACACTGAATTATGTAATACTTCATATTATTATTTTCATGCATGGACAGCTTGGTTTTCTGTATGCATTCTGAACTTACAAGACAAAGACTATGTCTAAAACGTCTGTATCCCAGACATGAAGTTTTCATGCTGAGTGGAGTCTGTGGTCAGTGTTTTGTAATATTCTCTGGCTGAATCTGTAGTGTCTTTTCAATCAGCAAGTTGCCATGACAGTCTTGGCTTGGCACTTCTCTGGTAGCATTGATCAGCAAACTGATCAGAACTGAAACCAGAGCCCGGCAGGATTAGTCTGAAGCAGCCCATCCTCTGTTTCCTGAAATCTGTGCCTCTTTTTACCAGTGTTACTTCACGCCCAACTCTCCTCAAGAGAAAACATGGCTCCTCAGGTCTTGCTGCCTATCATGTTGCAGACACTCAAACTGTGCAAAATAATAGTGCTCCATGGGGAGGAACTCTTGTACCCCACAGAGTGTGCAACAAAGACTACAACTCTTTGTGTCTGCCATCATGGGCAGTACAAAGCAGCAATAATTCAGTGCATTGCCAGAGAAGTGACTTCAACATGGGTTGGAAGGAGAAAATAACTGGAGAAGTAAAAGGTAAAATTAAACTCCTATGAGTGTCAGTATGAGGGAAAGCAACAAGTGAAGTGCAAATAACGGGTGGCATATTCACTTTTTTGGATGGTATATTTAGAGAGCCTTACTTGCATGGCATCTCCTGTCACAGCTGCCCATTCTAGAACCGCCACTTACATGACATGCACAGCTGATACAGCATAGCTGGAGAGCTGGGTGTCACCAAAGGAACCTGAGCCACCACAAACCAATTTGGTAGTGTCCTCAGATAGCTTGAATATATCAACAAGTCGTGAGTTTCAGGGTAAAATACATTAAATAACTATGTTGGTTGTGTGTTGGAACAGGGTGATCCCAAAACTGGTTTTGATTTCCTCTAAAGTTTTCTGTGATTATGGTTGGGGCTCATTTGCTTTATAATTACTTACGGTGTTTGAAGTGCCGATTCCTGGGCCTACTCATCCCTCCTTTATGGGATCTGTAATGGGAAAGCCCAGGAATGTGCATTTATACAAAAATCACTGGGGGAGGCAGATACTCACAACACATTAAAATTGGAGAAACACTCCTCCTGGTACATACTTCCTGGTTTTTTAGTTCGTTTAGGGACATGAAATAAAAGAGAACATCAGAAGGCCTGATGGACAGAAGAGGGGGTAGGATGGGAAAAGCTGGCCAATGAGGAAAACCAAAAGAAGAGAAATTAAATTCCCCCAAAGCATGTCCTTTCAAACAGAACATGTTTTCTGTTAAACAGACCCTCTGGAC
This sequence comes from Macrotus californicus, assembly GCA_007922815.1. Classification (NCBI taxonomy): domain Eukaryota; kingdom Metazoa; phylum Chordata; class Mammalia; order Chiroptera; family Phyllostomidae; genus Macrotus; species Macrotus californicus. The sequence goes on from VMDR010026684.1 coordinate 8,661, forward strand.
ATGCACCATTTTTCCTGGTCACCAGCAGATGCATAGTACCTGTGTTTGTTCTGAGATATTCTAGCCATGGTGCATGTGGGCTTGTGTCCTGGCTCCCCTCTGTCTCCTCACTGGGATGCACACACCACTGCACAGCTGAACCGAGGGGTAGGAAGCATCCGGAGCCCTGGCTCCAAACACGGCACACAGGTTTCCTGCAGCACATGCTCTCTGCACACTTGTCATCATCAGCTGCCAGCATGTGTCAGAGGGAATCTCTACATTCACTGCTATGTGCATTGGTAAATCTTTAAAAAGTTGTACTATTAATATGCTTACTGTAAAAAAACCAAGCAATACAGAATGATACTAACTACATTACATCCTCATTCTTTCTTCTCTGCTGTCCATATGAAGATACCCTTAGCACGATGTGCATGTTCCTCAGGTTATATTCTGTACATATGGAAATCTATGTACATACAGCAAGCTTATACATGTGCTAATGTGATGGGAGAGGTTTGGATGCTATAAGGATGCTTCTCCCTGCTCCTTGCAGGTGTCCTCATGGAGACCATCACAGTTGCTTCCCATCTAAATTGCCCTCTTAGACACCATGCAGGTTTTTTAACCGAATACCCTTCAGCTCCAGGGCCTTGGCAAACCACATTCTCCAGATTCCCCTTCCAGCAGCTTCTAGGTGGTTTCTGCCAATGGAGCTCTGAAGTGAGCTTGCTGGTGGGAGAAGAAACTTCCATTCTATTTGTGACATAAGCCTTTCCCGGCAGCAAGGACAGAGAGGACAGTGGCTCCAGCCTCTGCCTTCTCTCAACACTGCCAGCACCAGTCTTGTTGGGTTGCCTCAGAGCTGCCAAGACAGCAGTGCCACATTCCCTCACTCTCATGTCACGTCCCTTCCTCAAGGTCCCGAGTACCAGCCGCCTAGAGTTCCAGTTCAGACCCAAGGCCCCAGCTTCTGCCACCATCACTGCTTACTGGGCACCCTCCATCTTAGAGCAGGGAGCTGCCTCCCAAGGTCACTCCTCTCCAATTGCTTTGTGTTTTCAGCCTTCAACACCCCTGTAACCAATTCCCTGTCTTACATTTCCTGGGTTTGAAATATCTAGTGCTGTTTTTGTTTTCTTGAGTGGTTCTGACTGATGCTGATAAGCAGGTTTTGTAAAGTCAAAACAAATAAGATAGTCTGATTTTGCATGAGCCAAGCTTTGTTCTGAGAAATAAGCCTTTGGGTATAAAGAGTGAAGCCTGTGAAAGACTGAATGTAGAAATGGACAATGGCCAGACCACATACAAAGTTAGAACTCTGACCCACAACCTGCAGCAACCAGACCAGCAGTTACTTCTCTAGAAACTGTACAGAAAGTCACACAATTATGCCTAAAATAACTAGTCCCAAATGGCCAGGACTTCATTAATAACTGAAAGCTGCCCTGATTTTGCTCCTGCTTCCAACTTAGGACCAGCCAAGAAAGCCAAATATGCCCCCCTAACCAATCACATAGGACACCCCACTACTGGTCCCACCTCCAGCTTCCCCAGGCCCCAGCCCCCACTTAGGACACACCTGGACCTTCTAGTTTTCCACCATAAAGTTTCCCACTCTGCCTGCCTTCGAGTCTCTGCCAAAACCAATATGATGGAGGCCAACTCCCTTGCTATAGACAGTTCTAAATACACAGTGCCTGTTGGTCTGTGTTTCTTTCCACAGCAGAAACCATATTTATGGCCAAAGCCAGAGAATAGAGAAGAATGTGGATGGGGTAATAGCAGTTCCTCTCTGAAAAGAAAATAAGGAAAGCACGGCCAAGGGAAGAATAAGATTGGGGTGACATGCTTAGGTAGGAAGCACCAGGGACACGTGAGAGAAGCCTCTAGACCTTGCTTCTTCAGAGGCAAACCCACTGGGAGGATATGGAGACTCTAGGTAAGCTTGGGGAGATTGGTTTCTGAGAGTGAAACCTGGGAGGCTGCAACTTTCAGAGGAATGTCCCATTTCCAATAGGACACCTGCTAAGTTTCCATCTGAACAGAAGTTTCCCAGGACTGCCTCCGAGACTCTTTCTATGTGGGGATGTTGGGCCTGACAGGCCTTAGATGACAGTGCTGAGTGCCAGTGCAGGTCAGTGCCCGGGTCAGGAGTAACAGCTAGAGCAGTAAAGGTTGCTAGGGTGGGACATGCACCACTGCCAACCTCTGATGCCTGGGCCACACCCAATGCCCCAGGAACTTCCTCTGTCCCAGGGAGAAGAAGGGAGACAAACAATGGAGAGGGAGAAATGTGATCTGACTTCAGTTTAAATCTTGAATTACCCACATTTCAAATAGGCAGATTTCAAGAAACTACTAGAACTGTTAAATGAATTCAACAAAGTAGCAGGATACAAAGCTAATATCCAGAAATCAGTTGCATTTTTATATGCCAATAATAAACTAACAGAAAGGGAAATTAAGAAAATAATTCCATTCACAATTGCTTCAAAAAGAATAAAATATCTAGGAATAAATCTAACCAAGTGTGTAAAAGACATGTACTTGGAAAATTATAAGACACTGAAGAAAGAAATTGAAGAAGACACAAATAAGTGGAAGCATATATCATGCTCATGGATAGGAAGAATTAACATCATTAAAATGTCCACACTACCCAGAGCAATCTATAGATTCAACACAATTTCTATCAAGATTCCAGTGAGGTATTTCACAGAAGTAGAACAAATATTCAAAAATTTAATGGAACCACAAAAGGCCCTGCATAGCAGCAATGATCCTGAGAAAGAACAAAGCTGGAGAAAACACATTACCTAATATGAAACTATACTACAATGCCATAGCAATCAAAACAGCATGGTACTGGCATAAAAACAGATACATAGATCAATGGAACAGAATAGAGAGCTCAGAAATAAACATATGCATTTATAGTCAATTAATATTTGACAGAGGAAGGAAGCATATCCACTGTGCTAAAGACGGTTTATTCAAGGAATGTTGTTGGGAAAATTAGACAGATACATGCAGAAAAATGAAACTAGACCACTTTCTTATGCCACACAAGAATAAATTCAAAATGGATTAAAACTTAAATGTTAGACTCCAAACCATAAGAACGGTAGAAGAAAACATAGGCAGTAAAATCTTGGACATTGCTCATAGCAATATTTTATCTAATATATCTGATCCTCAGGCAATGGAAACAAAACAAAAAAATAAACAAATAGGACTATATCAAACTAAAAGTTTTGCATAGCAAAGGAAACCATCAACAAAATAAAAAGACAACCCATGGAATGTAACGTATTTGCCGATATATCTGATAAGGGGTTACTATCCAAAATTTATAAAGAAGTTATAAAATTCAACACAAAGAAAACAAACAATCCAATTAAAAAATTGGTGAAGGACCTGAATAGACAATTCTCCAAAGAGGACATACAGATGGCCAACACACATATGAAAAGATACTCAACGTCACTCATCATCAGAGAAATGCAAGTAAAAACCATAATGAGATATCATCTCACACCAGTTAGAACGGCTATCACCAGTAAATCAACAGACAAGAAGTGCTGGTGAGGACGTGGAGAAAGGGGAACCCTGTGCCCTGTGGTAGGAATGCAGAGTGGTGCAGCCACTAGGGAAAGCAGTATGGAGATATCTCAAAAAATTAAAAATGGAACTGCCTTTTGACCCAGCTATTCCACCCATTTCTGGAAATATATCCGAAGGAACCCAACACATTAATTCAAAAGAACATAAGCACCCCTATGTTCATTGCAGTGTTATTTACAATAGCCAAGATACGAAAGCAGCCGAAATGTCCATCATTAGATGAGTGGATAAAACAACTTTGGGACATTTACACAATGCCATAAAAAAGAAGAAAATTTTAGACTTCCGGCCAAGATGGAGGCATAGGTAGACACACTTTGCCTCTTTGCACAACTGAAAGAAGGACAACAATAAATTTAAAAACAGAAAACGACCAGAACTGACAGAAAATTGAACTGTATGGAAGTCCGATAACCAAGGAGTTAAAGGAAAAACACTCACCCAGACTGGTAGGAGGGGTGGAGATGGGCAGCTGGGTGGAGGGGACTCTTGGCAAGGTGCGGCTGGTGGACTGGGCAAGGTGGTGGCTGGTGGACCGGGCGGTCCTACACCCACTTGTGGATAAACTGGGAAGAACAACTAGGGAGTGAGACAAACCCACAACCAAGGATCTCAGCTCACGGAAATAAAGCCTCAAACCTCTGACTGAAAACACTTGTGGGGGTTGAGGTGGTAGCAGCGGGAGAAACTCCCAGCCTCACAGGAGAGTTCATTGGAGAGACCCACAGGGTCCTAGAATGTACACAAGCCCACCCACCCGGGAATCAGCACCAGGAGGGCCCAATTTGATTGTGGGTAGCGGGGGAAGTGACTGAAAACCAACAGAGAGTAGAACAAGCGGCATTGTTCCCTCTTGGACCTCTCCCATGTACAGTGTCACTATGCAGTGATGTGGTTGCCCCGCCCTGGTGAACACCTAAGGCTCTGCCCCTTACTATGTAACAGGTGAGCCAAGACAACAAAAATGGTCCAAATGAAAAAAGCAGATCAAAGCCCCAGAAAAAAATACAACTCAGCAACGAAGAGATAGCCAACCTATCAGATGCACAGTTCAAAACACTGGTAATCAGGATGCTCACAGACTTGGTTGAATTTGGTCACAAATTAGATGAACAAATGAAGGCTACAGTAAGGGAAATGAAGGAAAATGTACAGGGAACCAACAATGATGGGAAGGAAAACAGTACTCAAATCAATGGTGTGGAGCAGAAGAAAGAAGGAAACATTCAACCAGAACACAATGAAGAAACAAGAATTTGAAAAAATGAGCAGAGGCTTAGGAACCTCCGGGACATCTTGAAAGTTCCAACATCTGAATGATAGGGGTGCCAGAAGGAGAAGAAGAAGAGCAAGAACTGGAAAACTTATTTGAACAAATAATGAAGGAGAACTTCCCCAATCTGGCAAAGGAAATAGACTTCCAGGGAGTCCAGGAAGTTCAGAGTGTCCCAAAGAAGTTGGACGCAAGGAGGAACACGCCAAGGCACATCATAATTACATTAGCTAAGATGAAAGATAAAGAGAGAATCTTAAAAGCAGCAAGAGAAAGGAGACAGTAACCTACAAGGGGGTGCCCATCAGACTGTCAGCTGATTTCTCCAAAGAAACCTTGCAGGCAAGAAGGGGCTGGC
>VMDR010026685.1:0-13899 GCA_007922815.1 Macrotus californicus
CTGCAAAAAATAGCAAATACCCAAAACTGAAATATTTCTTGCAATAAATGTGTCATTTACAATCACCAAAAAAAACGATTCATATAGCATTATGTGGTTATAGTAGTAATCATAGTATAGAACTACTAAAAAAATTATCCTAGCTGAAAAACTACAATTTTATTTTCTTAAATACAAGTTTATGCTGCTCAAGCCATGGTCTCCCTTTTTCACAGAAGTCCAAACTGGTTATGGTGCGGAAAAGTCAGGCAGATCACAAGAGGCCATGTCACTATTTTATTAACTCCAGCGCAGGCCAGGTGACACCCCACAATTCCCCAAGCTCCCTGGCCTAAGGTGTAAGTACCTTTTTAACTGGTAAGGAAGAATCTTCCTAAGGAAACATATGTAAGAGGTTAAATGCTCTGAGAAAGTTTTCAACTTCACAGTTGTCTCCTGGAAAAGAAAAACAATTTCGAGGTTAACGGTGTTATTTGAGAAAGAGGCGCTCCCGCTCCCAGAAGTAAAACAGAAGAAAATTACCAGGACAGTCACAGTATCTTCAGTAATGCTGTCAGACAAATGAAGCATCCCTTCCTCCAGAGGGCGGACATAGGACGCATTTTCATGCAGGTACTGTGAGAACTAAACGGAAGGGGAGGAACCTGTTAGATCACTGCAAAATAACAAATGCCAACATATTGGTAAATGGACTCACTGAGTTATAAACCTAAATTCTTTTAGAAACTGTTTTCGGGGAAATTTGGCTTTTATACAGAAATGCTCCCCTCTAAGAGTCCCAGCTACTATCCCAAGTCCCCATCCCAATATAAACAGAGGACTGGGAGGGGGGTGACAGAGTTAACAACCAGGCAGGAGGTACTTCATTACAACCCAGCACCAGCAGACCTTTCCTAAACACTTGCTTCTCTCCATAGGGGTCCCCACTTTAGAAAAAAAAAGATTTGAAAATTAAAACTGTGTGACATATTTTTGTGTTATATGCTTTGTTTTTTAACAAGTCTTATTGAGGACAGCTTCTTATTTTTACTGTATACAGTATTCAGGGTTACGAATTCCAGGAATGTAATTATCATCAGAAACAGGATACAAAAACTTCCCTGTCACTGATACTTTAATATTTACAAAGAATTAATTCAGTAGGAAGAATAGAGTCAGAAACAATCCTACAGGCATTTAAATGATTTAGAAGCAAAATGTTAACTTTTACTCATGAAATATTTCAATTACCTAAGCATTGTATAATGGCTCAAATTTTGATGTCTCAATAAAGAAATGTAAGATCTCATTCTGCAGAAATGTGATTCACTTAGCCCTGAGACAAACTACTCAAACATATGGCCCTGGACAATTCACCTAAATCTCTTTGGCCTTTGATCTTTAAAGCTGTTAAAGACGAACTCTGAGCTTGCAGGTGTAAATGTCTACTTTAAAACTCTATAAACGCCATCTAAATGCTCTGGTTATCTTCTAACAAATGGTGTCTGAATCTCCTTCAATATTACAGACTTACAAGAAAATCGCATAGAGCCTTTCATAGGCCAAAGCATCAAAGGCAGAATATTGAGAAATACATAAATTTTTCAAAGTACTGAAGTATTTCGGACAAGTTAAGATAAAATTGCAAGGACACACAGACAAAGCCAAAGGGTGGGGCTGGGGGCGTGGTGGGGGGAAAACGGAGACAACTGCACTTGAGCAACAATAAAAAAACATTATAAAAATTTTTCAGTAAGATAAAATTCCAATAATGGACACAGAATCAGTATTGAGTAGAAAATATTTTTGATATTATAGGAAGTATAAAAGAAAATATAATTATATTAAAATGTTACAGTACTGTTTTCCTGGCCTTCTGATAGCTTTTTCCAAGAGTGATATTAAAGAGCATTTCAAAGACCCCCAAATTTTTATGAACTTCGATAGATTTGTGGAGTCACACCAAAACTGATGAAAACCAAGCACCTACTGAAGCGTCTTATGTGTAAGACATAAGGATAAGGACGACAGCTAACCTTTACTAAATGCTGTTCTTAGTGCTTTGCATGTATTATCTCATTTAACTTTATGTATATACATGCATACCTGTGAGGCAGGTGCTTTTATCCCCCATTTAAAGCTGAGGAAACTGAAGCACAGAGGGATTAAATAAATTGCCCAAGGGGATCACAGAAAGCAACAGAGCTAGACTGGAACCCCGAAAGCCTGGCTGCAGAGGCCAAGCCTTTGCTATACTAACATAAATGGTACTTAGGGAATCCATGGACATAAACACATTTCAAACCCCGTGATGCACAAAAACAAGCTGGGATGAAGAATCAGGGGAGTAGGAAAAATGGCAAGACTCCTATCAGGCTGGCACTTAGAGCACATTTCTGGCAAGATCCCTCCTCAACTTCCTCCCTGTGGGGGCCGCCTCCCAGAGGGCCCTGATGGTCTCTGCCTCCTGCCAGTCATGGCTTTGTGCAGTACCCTCACATACTGTCTCAGCGTTGGTCTGAGTGACCAACACAATATGGCAAACGTGATGGTATGTATGGGAAGACATGCATACTCCCTATGCATTCCTACTCCATGATCTGCTCACATCCTTCCCCCTTCCAGGGGGAAGAATATCTATCCTACTTTTCTCCTCCTACTCAAACCATGCTCATTTTTCAAAGGACATTCAAATCGCCACAGACTCTTTCCCAGACACCACCCCTGCCAGCAATCTCTTCTCCTTAATGACCTCATATTGCTTACGGGCCATAACCACTCACTCACACACTAAGGTCCTTTGACAACTCCCCTAGGATTTAACTTCTTAAGAATCTCCATGTTTGCCATATTTTATCTTGAGGGTAAAGGCTATGACTTACAGTTTTTTCCCATGCCTTCCACAGTACTTGGCTGATGCACAGAAGTGGTATGAAAATGAATAATATGTTTCCCTACTTGTTTAGGGCAGACAAAAGGTATCTTGAGTTACGTTTACCCTCTGATTCAATGGAGATATAGTGTCAATGGCAGAATCAACAGGAAAAATCTGAATCCTCTGTTCTGTATAGGTGTGGAAGTTCAGAAGAGCCGTCACAAGATCTTGAACAAAAGCCAGAGCCTGCCCAGCAATGTCCCGCATCTTCAGCTTTAAAATGAAAAATACATAGTTAAAGTCAACTATCAAAGTCTTATTCTCAAACTACTTTAGTACTGCTTTTGGAGATAACATTTGAATTCTAGTATAATTATTCACTAATTTAAATTTATTCACTCCTTCTTGGATTTTAATACCCCCATCTAAGTAAATTATGGTAGAAAGCCCCCAGTTTTGGCAAACATACCTCCCCAACTAAACCTAGACCATTTAGTGCAAGGTCCACTAACCTAGAAGAAAGGCATGGCTCATGAAATGAGCCCATCCCACAATTCAGCTCTAACGTTATCAGACAAGAGAGATGGCAAAAATCTACATCTGGTATAAGTTCAATAAACAGCAAATTACAGAATTTTTGTAAAACCATATGAGAGCCCTGGCCAGGCAGTTCACTTGGTTAGAGCGCCCCCACAATGCAGCAAGGCTGCACGTTTGATCCCCCGTCAGGGCACGTGCAAGAGTCAACCAATGAGTGCATGAGTAAGTGGAACAGCAAATCAGCGTTCCCCCTCCCCCCCACCTCCTCTCCCTCTAAAATCAATAAATGAAAAAACATTTTTTTAATGTACGAGGAAGGAAAGCGTAAGTTAAATACAACGGCTCAACGGTTTAGTGCACTAAACAGAAATGCAAATAAAAAAGCCTTATTTCTGAAAACTGACACACACACACCACTGAAAAGAAAGAAAAACATGCGTTTCATCTTTACCTGATGCCTCCTATTGTGGAGCGGGACATTCAGAGCATTATACTGACTACATTCTACAAAGAAAAAAGTACATTAAATCTCTCATCTTACGTTTATAGAAAAGCAGTTTAACTGCAAAATAACAAATAACTTGCAGCAACGTCAGCTTTACATAAGAATTTAAAATGATCAAAGTCACAGTCACAGGGTAGGAGAATAATGAAATTGACACAATCACTTGTTTCTCAGATAAAGTAATACCTCTAACATTATTTTTACCTTTAGGATAAAAAATACATATAAAATATTTAAAAACACTCTGTTTTTCTGTTTCTAAGAAATCCTTTCAAAAACTGCTTTGGGACCTAGCAGGATGACTTGGGAAGGCTCATGACATTCGTCTTATCTGCAGTCACTCTCCTAAAATACCCTGCACGCAGCTGCCACACTGATCTTCCAAAACACCAGTTTTCATGCACTGTAATATTTAAAAATCTGTCACTGTCTGCTACGGCTGATCCCAATGTCTCAATCCTAACTTTTCTGGGCCGGTTTTCCTATCTTTCTCAGCGCTCCTCTCTACCTTAGAGTCTGTCATCGACCTCTGACAGTTCCCAACACCCGACCTCACACTTCTTGGACGCGCCCGCATTTTAATGACCTTCGTCTCCCCTAACCTCTGCACGCCACTTCGGCCACTCAAACCTTCCCTCCTCTGCCTGTTTCCTCAGTCAGAACGACCCAGGGCCAAAATATGATTCAAGAAGTCCTTATACCATTCACATCCAATTCTCTCTTACAACCCCATTTCTATTAAATCAGCTTGGTCTCCCATCCACAACCGCAGTCTCTGCTTTCCTATCACATCCTTTCTGAGCCCTGCTTGTTTTCTTCCCAGCCTGGTCCATCATTTTCAACAATGCTCTTGCTAACTCAGAACCAGACCAAGGTCCACAATAATATAGTCTTCAATGCTACTGAACAATCCATGATGTCATGGCTGTGTCCCTGAAATCATACATCCAGTGATTTCTACTCCAAACCTTTTCCATTCTAAGCCCCTAATACCATCCCTCCTCTTTTTCTCTGCCTCATGGATGGCTTGGCCTCCCCCTATGACACCAAGAAGACCAGAGCCAAAGCACAAGGGGTTCTCACAGTCCTCACCTGCCACCTCAGTCTGTGGCTTCACATCTTCTTTCCTCAGTTAACCTTCCTCCCGGCCCCTAGCGATAGGTCCTTCTGGGTCTAGTCCATCAATCGCCTCCTCCTCCTTACATCTTCAAAATTACCTTGTTACAAAAAAACCAACCACTTGTAGCTTGTTTGACTCTTTCTCCACTGTGACTTCTTCTCCTTTACTTACATCATTCTTAATTCTCTGCTCTTGCCCATCCCCTGCACACACAACATTCCTTTCACTCTGCTAGAGTAGTAAGCTCTTGTCCTTTCCTATTCCCTTCATTCCCACTGCCCCCAACACAGCATGTCTCTGCCCGTATCCTCAGCATCCACTCCCCTCTAACTCCTGTGGTAGCAATCTGGCGTCTTCTGCAAGGAAGCACTTCTCTCAAAGTCACCAGACCCGCTGCCTTTACTGTCATGACCCTCCCTGACCTCTCCACAGCAATGTGCAAAACTGGCCAGCACCACCAGGTGGAGCACTCCCTGCTTTTATCTCACCTTTTCCCCAGCCCCTCCTCACCTCAGCCCCTCCCCTTCCTGATAACTGTGATGGAGAACTCTCCAAGGACACCGCACACGTCTCTGCACTTTGTACCCCTCATTTCCACCATTCCCAATTGGGGTGGCAGGCTCATCCATCCCAAGAAGGTCAACATCATTTGTTCTCCAGAGGTCTAGGCTTTTATTTATAAATACATACACCAATAGGTAATAGATATACCTCAATCTATCTGTCCGAAAATTAAACAAAGTTAACTTTATTGTCTTCCCCACAAACCTGTTCCTTGTCTGCTTTTTGACTTCTATCAGCTGCACCACACCTTCCCACCACGCTGTCTCCTACCTGGCCTTCTCTCTCTCTCTCTTTCTCTTTCTCTCTCTCTCTCTCTCTCCTCCTTGCCCCTCCCTGACAACTCAGGCTCAGGCCTCCACGACAGCACACCAGGACTATCATCACAATAGCCTGGGCCCCGTCCCCATTCCAGGGCAGTCCACACTCTTGCCAGATTAAGTCTGTGAGTACACAAGTCTCAGCATGACATTCCCTGGATCAAAAATGTCTCCAGCAATCCCACTGCCTTGTCAATTAAGTCACAATTCCTCTGCCCACAACTGGGTCCAGTCCCTTTCAGCACTTATCTGTCACTGCCCTCTTTACCTCACTAACTGTTGCTCGGTAGGCCATGGCGGCACCTTTTGTCCTTCGCACCACTCTCCCCGAACTTCCTGGCTCATTCTTCCCCATCTCTGCACAGTAAAACCTCCCTGCACAGCCAGGCCCAGCTCGAAGCACACTTCCTCCAAAAGGCTTCTCCAAACAACCCCGCCAGCAGTAATCTGTCCTTCCCTCTGACTCCCCAGGAGGATCTCTATGGAATAGTTTAACTTATATTTTGGACATTTCTACAACATATATTATCTTTCCCCTACTGAACTACAAATCCTTTGATGGTAGAGATTTTTATATTATAAATCTCTGCATTCCCTATGCTCCCTACCCTTCGGGACACTGAGCAAATGATTTCTAAATACTTCAGAACTAAAAGAAATAACTCACAATGACATAATGATCTGAAGCAGAGTGACAACTAGTATGGGAAAAGAAATGATAAACACAAAAGAGATTCAGAAGGAAATTATTAGAACCTGATGACTACCTGATACAAAAATGAAAGGAAAAATGCAATGCCAAGGTCTCAAGTCTTAAGTGTCAAGTGCGCTCGTGCTGTTCACATTAATGCAGAAACTGGAAACAGGTGTTGTTTTCAGAGGAATTTAGGTTTTTGATGCAATAATGACATAACGCTGATTATAGTGTTAGATCAAACTGCTATTTTTCTTTGGTGTCTTTTCCTTCCTCTTTTTTTTGGTCTTCCCTTAGAAATATTTAGAGGAAGTAAAAAAACTGATTTCAATCATGTGATTATAAAAAAGGAAATGTGTAACTTTTGAATGTAAATTTCAAAACCCAAACAATTAAACATTCACTTTGTGTTCAAGGTTCTGAATTAATTCTTGTCTGAAGGTTACAAAATCAGCACCTATTATACATGTAAGTGGAATTTTTTTAAAGTCCTTTCTGTTGCTCTTGGCTGTGTAAATTACCAGAACATTTCCAGAAGGAACAGGAAGCAGGACTTAACCTGAATCAGCTCCTTAACAACCGCTGGGGACTGTCCAAGGACTAGGAGACACCAGGCCGAGAAATCCACCTCCTCCCCCACCCCTCTCCATCACGAACAACAACTCTTCTTTTACAAACTTTTGGGTACTTTATGTGTAGGCTGGTTTTTACCTTGGGATATACTAACTACAACTTTAAAATGTGTATTTGAGCTTTTTCCAAAAAGGCTAGCTTTGGAGTAGTTGTATGACAATTTAAAATCTCCCTATGAAGAAGAAAAACATGGACAAAAATTTAAAAATAAATAAAATAAATTTCCCTATGAACTATGAGGGCCAAGTCTGATCAAAAGCAGAAAAAGCACCCTTCTGCTGGACCAATGAAGTTTTGTGCCAATAGATAAGAAATTATTTTAATTAGTTGGCTACCACAGAGAGGTTCACAGCTACAAATAACAAAAAGCTGTACATAATACCTACTTGTATCATTAAAAGGTACTTTTTCATTGATGACTGATAAGGATTCCTCTAATCTACCTGACAAATCTTCATGAAGATTCTTTAACTGTAACTGACTGAAAGAAAAAAATAGAAAAGCACATTATCACCAATCAGACAGCGGATCCTCATTTGCTTGTTACCTCAATGGCTGGTATCAGGCTTTCAGAGAATATTGCCTGACATCTGGGATGCTCTTGATGGTACAGAATTATTAAAAGATAAAGATAAGAAAAATACTAAGCCTTTATTCTAAAACCCCTGGGACTTCTGTTCAATAATGTTGAAGTTTGGAAGAATTTATCACAGTCTCAGTATCTTTTATAATTTCAAGATGATTTCCCTAAGCACAAAGTAATAGAGTCATTTCAACATCACACGTTTTCTCTTTACGACACATAAATGTTTGTTCAAGTATGAGGGTTAAATTCTTTTTTTTCAAAGATTTTATTTATTTATTTTTAGAGAACATGGAAGGGAGGGAGAAAGAGAAGAGAAACATCAATGTGTGGTTGCCTCTCACTTGCTCCCTACTGGGGACATGGCCTGTAACCCAGGCATGTGCCCTGACGGGGAATCGAATCGGTGACCCTTTGGTTTGCAGACCCGTGCTCAATCTACTGAGCTACACCAGCCAGAGTAGGGTTAAATTCCTTTTTATGTATTCTTTTTTTCCCTTTGCTCAAAATCTGATAACTTTCTGATTTTGATTCAATTATGAGGCATGCATCTAAACCAAGCATGTAATTCTACCAAAGTAACTATTGAAGAAATCCACTTGACTGATTCTATTAAAACCTAAACTGTTATGTCATTTATCAAATAAATGTTGGAGAATACTTTTATCACCCACTGATATGTAATATTTTAAGATTTAGATATCTCCAATATGATCATATAACCTCTACTTTATTCAAAATGGACTATTAGCCCATTGCTCATTAGTGTTGCTCAGTGGATTGAGCACCAGCATATGGACCAAAAGGTTGCTGGTTCAATTCCCAGTTGGGGCACATGCCTGGGTTGCGGGCCAGGTCCCCAGTTGGGGGCGTGTGAGAGGCAACTGATCCATTCTCTTGCACATCGTTTCTCTCCCACATCGTTTCTCTCCCTGTCTTTCTCCCTCCCTTCTCTCTAAAAATAAATACATATATATATTTTTTAAATGGACTATTAAAAAGTTGCCATAGTGATTACTAGTCAGTTTTCCTGCCTGGGACTACCAGAAGGCTCTCTTCACTGCAGTCTGAAACAGAAAGTATCTAGTTCTTAGTCAGGGAGCCCCAGAATGCTATCTGCCATGACCCAACACATCTGCAGCTGAGAACTACTGCACTGCCACTCTACCACGAATGCAGAAGGCCCCAAAGATAACAGAAAAGGACCTACTCCCATTTCATTTCAATCGTGACAGGAGCTGCTAAACCAAAACTCAGGTCTTCTGACTCTTACTTCAGGGCCCTTTGGAATTCACGTTTTCACATACCATTCTTCTGTTCGGAGCCGACAATCCTTGGCCTCCTTTTCTAGAGCCTGGGATACCACCTAAATGTTAGAAGACAAAGAAAAGCAGATGGCTCAGACAGTAGATGAGAGCACACTTAGGAGACACTGCAGGCAGCAGTCTCACCTTAAATGACTAACTTTATGTTCCATAATGTACACAAATAACGTACGATAGCCTTGACTATTTCTTAAAGTACTCTCATTTTAAGTTTGGGCTTACTTCCAGTTTGGCCTTGTCATTCTGCAGTTTCTCAATGGTTTCCATGTACTTCCGCGTCAGACCATCAACCACAGCTTGGTGCTGGGCTGCCTCTGTTTCTAGAGTGGCCAGCCGACTCCTCAGCTCTGCTTCCACATGCTTGTGCTGCTCGTCGGCTTCAAAAAACTGAAAAGAAAAGACCAGTTTTTCTTGTTATAATATCCTAACATGTACAAATGAAGAGAAAAACAACAGGAATGACTATTCACTGAGCAACTTCCGTATGGCTCCATATGCTCACTGTGCCACACCCGCACAGGCACGATCTCGCTGAACCCTCACGGTGCGTCAGAGGTAGTGGTACTGTCGGCCCTCCTTTACAGATGGGGAAACTGGAGCTCAAAGGGCGCCCGCTGTAACTTGTCAGATGTCTCGCAGTGGACATGTGGTGGAAATCAGACTGGAGCACAGGAGATCTACCCCAAAGGCTAAGCCTCCTTCCTCTCAGGCTCACGAATTTCTATTTCCATTTCTGGCACACAGATAATTCAATTCCCAGTGTACAACTTTTCTACTGGGTTACCTTCACAATTAAATAATCAAAATGCAAACAGACATTATTCCTAAAACAGGTAAAGCTCTTTTCCTTAATGAGAATCCAATACTAATTAATAATTATGAATACTTAACACAAAATGCACTAAAGTCAAAAGTCCATTTTTTTAACACAAAGACTGAGAAGGAATGCATATTTACTTTCTACTGTTTGGCTCTGTCACCATTCCTCACACACAATAAAAATCAGAAAGCATAGTTGGATACACTACACTATGACTGTTACAATATGCTGACTGTTTGGAGGCAAACAATGATCATTCAACATCCCATAAATACTTGGAGGCCTACCATGAGTGCAACCCAGTGCTGGGCCTGGGCATACAAAACAGACATGATCTGTACCCTAAAAGTCATTACAGATTACCAGATAAATAGTAATACATTAAAAGATAAATACCACTATTCATCGGCCCCATCTAAATGATCTAACGAATCATTTCCTAAATAAAATAAATAGTGCTCAGTACATATCTGTATTGTTAAGTTATGAAGTTACTCTACTGTCCTCTAAACAAATGTGTACTTCACATGTCCACATTAAGACATGAATGAGATTTAAGAAATGAAGGACAGTGACATAATCCCTAGCAACCACAGGAAACACTAAAACACCCACACATATATACAGAACACTCTATCCTGCATTGATTTTTCGACATTCCAGATCACATGACCCATTTTTAAATTCATATGGAAAAACAGAAAGAGCTTCTCACCTGTATGTGCAACCGTTCATTCTCTTCTATCTTCTTCTGCAGATCTTCATCAAAGACACTCTTCTGCTCTTGACTCAACTGAGAAGAAGAGTCACCACTTTTCTGATGGAAAGAATAAGTTATGTCCACATAACTTTCATCCTTTAGAGAAACATCCTAAGGTACACAGATTCTCTATCACCTTAGTAGCTTGTCTCTTCTATGTGTTCATCATTCTCATACAATCCTGCAAAAGGTATACAGTCCATCATTTAACTTTTCCTATGTGAGAAGTTGGAACTGCAAGTATTGCAGTGGGCAGGAAAGCTTAAAAAAAGAGAGAGAAAAAAAAACAGATAAGGCTAGCTATTCTTTGCAGATGAATTCAGGAGTAGTTTTGTTGGAAGATAGAGAAGACCCCAAAAGCTAGTGATATAAAAATAAGTATGCTAACAAATATCATTTCGATTTGATTTTTGGGTTTGGGAAATAATAGTTTTAGCAATTCCATGAGTCTGAGTTGTTAAACTATCTCCTCTAAATTACTTAGCATTCACAAAAATAAGATACAGAAGTTCACATAAATTTCTAATTAAAAAAATAAAGCTGTTCTAAACAGAAGAAAAAGAGCTCAAAGATTATGAAAAATACCTTTTGCTTGTTTTTTTTAACCAATGTCAACCTTTCTACATAGAAGAATAGCGCTATTTAAAAGAGCTAGTAATGAACACTTGTTTTCATGGAATACAAGAACTGAGGCTATTCAAGCGACAACCTAACACCAAAACCGTGTTCGGACATCAGTCACCACCCTTCTCTGCCTTCTTGTGCCCTCACTCCTCACTTCAAATGAAGTCACTCCCTGACCCAAGATAAACCAATGATTAGAAAACTCTGTGAAACAGAGCAGCTATGTTAAAAAATATATTAAATATCCATCCTGTTTGGGACACAAGAAGTACACAAGGAACTGCTAAATTACATCCTCTGTGTCCTCGGTGCTTCCAAATTTGGATAGCTTTAATTAACGTGATTTCAGGAGTGTTATACCCGAACCTCTACGCAAACAGCCCTGTGAGGGATCTCACTAACCTGTGGAGCACGTTTCAAGCACAGATGGCTATTCCTTCCCCAGGGGCCTTTCAAATTTCCAGAGTATATGTATTTTGACAGTTTCCCAAGTGATTCAAATACATACCTGTTTTGCCAACTCTGTTCCCATGTGAAAATCACCACTCTTGAGAATTCTTCCACGTAGGGGGAATGCATATGGAAAGGTACTAACATATAATTATGTGGATTGCCCATCATATGGCAAATAGAGCCCCAGGCACTTTTACATAATCCCATGATCACAAAAAGAGTACCATTCCTATGTAGCTGATGCATAAACTGAGGTTGCAAGGCTTAAAAATTGGCCTGAAGTCAAAGAACTATAAACGGCAGACAAAGAATCTAATCCTGGGCTCTACTCCAAAGCCTGCGCTCTTCCCCCAACACCGTGCTGCTACAGAGTTGCTGTGGGTCTTCCTCTTCCCTCCTACAACTCCACTATGACTGCCTCATATCTACACATTTGGGGGTGCTGTTCTACATACATGTCAAGACTTAAAGGTTCAACCACTAGCCCTAACCCTTAAAAAAAATGCAACTTCTCAAAGTACCAGATCATCCATATGAGAGCAGTAGGAACGTTGCCTCACTACATTAACCATAAATGGAAAAATTTATTTTTCCATCTTTGGACAAGAATACCAAGCTGGCCTAAGAATAAATACTAAGAAAACATATCTAGCTCTGTTTGATGTGGCTCAGTGGGTTGGGGCACCGTCCCATAATCCAAAAGGTCACCGGTTGATTCCTGGTCAGGGCATATGCCTGGGTTGTGAGCCAGGTTGCTGGGCAGGGGCATGTAAGAAGTAACCAATAGATATTTCTCTTGCACTTTGAATGTTTCTCTCCCTCTCTTTCTCCCTCCCTTCCCCTCTCCCTAAAAATAAATAAATAAAACCTTTAAAAAAAAAAGGAAAGGAAAAATATCTACAGCAAACTTACTACCCTAAAGTATGTAACTACTTTCACATAAGCAGTTACCCTTTTACAATATTTCTTTTTATTTCCTTCAATTAATGGTAACTTGGTATAACTGAAGGATATCAACAATTTTGACCAATATGAGATATTCCGTGCACTTTTCTCAGCCACTAAATCAGGTATGTGCATGTTTGCTCTTAATCAATTCTTTTAAATTCACATTCATATAAAAATGTCTCTAATACCTAGAATATATGAATAGAAAATATCTGTTTTCTGGACCCAATACCCAGGGGTAATAATGAAACATTACAGAATTTGGAGGTGGGGCCTTCTGTTACAAGCAGGATGGCCCACGGATGTCTGTACCTAACGACAAGGTTACACTACCTTGCTTCCATTTGACCTACCTTGTTCTTCTTGCCTCGGGGTTCACTTAGAGACAGTTCGTCTTGAAGTAGTTCTACCCTCTTGGCAAGCTGCAGATTTCGAAATGTCAAACTGTCCATTTCCTGCTGTAGTTTTCTCAGTGACTGATCCTTCATTTTCAGTTGTTCCTACATCAAAGTGAAAACAAGCTATTCTTTATCATTTAGCCTGAAGGTTTAAAAATGAAAAAAATTATTCTTGTTTCACCAAAATATAGTCAAAACTTCTTGCTTTAGAAAATTCAAATTGCATGTTGATTATTCTGGTTCCTATGTTTTTAGCTCTGTTTTGTGGCAAAATCATTTTTTGATGAAACCAAGTAAATTTAAAAATAAAGAGTATATACACTAAAGAAACAAGATAGTCATCAACTTAAAGTAAAATACCCACAACAATCTGCTGTTACATAATGTTGTTATATGTGTGTCTGGCAGTGAGGAGACACAGAGCCTGAGGCTACGATTTTATGAACTTGAATTTTTAAAGGGAACCTCAGACTCAACTGATGATGCCCTTCAGTAAGCAAGAACAGCCAGAAATATATTTGTACTCATTTTTTTCTGTAAATGCTCCCTGAATTTAAGTCAAATGAAATCTTCTCAATACACTTAATTTTAAACTACTGTACTCTGATTTGTCAGAGATAAAAATCATTGTTATCCTAACATAAGAATATTTTCAGCTACTGTTCTGTATCAATTCCCTTTAAAGTTAAGTGAAAATAGAAACAAAACCTAAAATCCAAATAACCTAACTTCTGCCAGCCATTCTGTATTGTTTATACCAT
>VMDR010026686.1:0-13902 GCA_007922815.1 Macrotus californicus
TAGCTGTTGTCTGAGAAGCAAGATGCCAATGGCTGGGAGAAAAGAAAAGCTGGTGGGTCAGCACACCCCACAAAGACATGACTGCAGACAGGATTAGCCCTGGGAGAGACCAAAAAATCCAAGGTGACACCTATAGCCAGGTGATGAGGGGAGAGGTCTGGGGTTCCCATTCAGGAATACATAGTCAGCTGCAGCCACTGGGGAGAGAAGGGCACAGAGTGAGGAGGAAGGAAACTGGGAACACCAGGAGCCCTCTGCCCCCACCCAGGGGTTGTTGCAGAAATAGGAGGGAGGGAGCCCAATGCAGGGCTAAGGGGAGGGATCCCTCGCTAGAAACCCACATTCCAGAATGGGAGTTCTTACCTCCTGGATGTTCACCTGAATTTGTCCAGTACCATCTTTGTCAAGAGATTTGAAAGCACCTAAAGAAAGGAAGGGTGGGGGTGACAAGCAGTTGGCATTTAGGATAAAAATATACTAATATATGGGATGATGATAATAATGGCCAGTACTTTATTGAGTACTTCGTGTCAGCCACTGTATAAAGTGCTCTACATGTATTAACTCATTTAATCCAATTCTTTGAGATAAGTGTCATTTTAAAATTTGGCACAGAGAAGTGATTTGCTCCAGGTCACACAGTGAGAAAGTGAGGAAATCAGGATTGAAACCCAAGTTGTTACCCACTTCAATAATAATGGCCTCCAGGGTAGGTGGAGGTCGAAGAGGGCATGGGGGGATAAATGGTAATGGAAAAAATACAATAAAAAAATAATGTTAAATAAATAATGTCCTCTACATACCTGTGCACTCCCATTACCCTCTGCCCAGGTCTCAGCCTCCTACCAACCGCTAAGCCCTCCAGTTCTAGCTTAAAGACTATTGGAAACTGAGGCTCTGCAGGCTCCACTTCCTGCCTCACAGTCTGGTGTGGTTCCTACTCCTGCCCTGAAACCGCACTCTGTGCTCCCCCACCCACAGCGAAACCTTGGCAAACTGGTGCCCAAACTGCCTTTGCTTCCTCTCTCTCATTCTGCGCTCAGATACCATCCTCAGATGTCCACACCTGGTCTCCTGACACGGCACTGACTGCAGTTACTATTGACCCTCTTGCTGGTAAATCCAATGGGCATTTCTTAGGCCTTCTCATATGTGACTTTCGGCACCACCTGCCCTATTGTGCACTCCCACCTTCCCCTCACATCCATTGACATACCTGTCCCTTTGCTTCTTCCTATGATCTTAATGTATTGTCCTCCCTGGTCTTTTGGGAAGCTGAGGGATCATAGCCAAATCTGACCATGCCCCCTGCCCCAGAACCTGCTGTAGGTCTCGATTGCTTCCACTAGTGTCTGAGCACCCAAAAATTGGCATTCACAGCCCTACATACATGCCCATTGACCTTGCTTCCCTTCACTCAACTCTCTCAGGTCTGAGTTCAAATTCTGCTTTGCAGCTTCCTTGCTGAGTGGCTGTGAGCAAGCAATTTTGCCTCCTAGAACCCTAAGTACCTCCTCCATAAAATGGGGACAATAATTTCCACTTCTCAGAGCCGTCTTAAGAATTCATTGCATTAATGTTCAAAACAGCCTTCCTGATCCAGACCCTACTGACTCCCCTTCACAGCCTTATGTAACACCATCCCACCCCATTCAGCACGCTGAACTGAGTCCAATAAAAAATACCAAAAGCACATTTTTTTTTCCCGTCTAGGCCTTCACACAGGCTGTTCCCATTGCAACACTCATCCTCACTCTTACTCCTAAGGTCTCAGTTCGTATGTGCCTTACTCCAGGAAGCCCTCCTTGACTCAGGCTGCCTCTTAAGTTTGAAGCCCTTACAGCTTCCCCAATCACAAATCTAAACCCACTATGCCCCGAGTTTCCCCTCACAGCCCCCATCACTCTGCCCTGAGCTTTCCCTATCCCAGCAGTAACAATTCTTTGTAGTCTCTGATGATTTGCCTTTCTTCCACTGGACTGTGAGTAATTTGAGGGCAGGATCTGTGGCTGTTTCGGTCATTGCTGTGCCTCTACCATTGCCCACCTCAGGGTTAGGCTCAAAGACCTTGGCCAGTGGAGGTTGAACAAATAAAATCCCCACCCAGGAAGACAGCTAGGGTACCACTCACGGAACATGGCATCCAGCCTGACCAGGCAGCTGATGAAGTTGTCAAAATCCATGTTCCCTCCCTCATCAGAGTAACGTCGGATGATCATGTTGTAGAGATGTTCATTTAGGTGGAATCCTGACAATGGTTTAATCTCTCAGGTATGGGGGCCATATAGCCCAACCCACTCCCAGCCCCAGGATTCAGGCTCAGACCAGCTCAGTGGGGGCTGCCTCACCAATCCCACCCCTGCCAGCCATACCTGCTGCCTCAAAGGCCCCTGGGAGTTCACTGCTGCCAATGGTCCCTGAACGGTCAACATCAAACTGTTTGTATATGGCCTGTGGGGACAGGGAGGTCAGAGATTAACTGAGCATTGAGATCAAAGGAGGCACAGCATCTCCAGGGCTTAGGAGTCTTCATTCTAGGGGTGTCACAGGTCACTACACACCTGCCACTTTTTGATATTGTTCCACAAATACTTGAATTCCTCAAAACCCAGCTTGCCTGTTGTGTCACTCTGGCGTAAGGATGTTAAGAATAGCTGTACCAAATGCGTGCATTGTACACCCTAGCACATGGTGATGATAAGAGCTGAGCAGGGAAACACGGGCTAAAACCCTAGCTCCTGTCTCACCCTAGTCATGTCACCTTGGGTGTGGTGCTATTTCTCATTTTATCCATACATATTTTACTTCATGTTTCTTTTTTTTCACCAAGATTTTTTATTTATTTATTTTTAGAGAGAGGAAAAGGGAAGGAGAAAGAGAGGGAGGGAAACATCAACGTGTGGTTACTTCTCACATGCTCCCTACTGGGGACCTGGCCCCCAACCCAGGCATGTGCCCTGACTGGGAATCGAACTGGCGACCCTTTGGTTCGCAGCCTGTGCTCAATCCACTGAGCCACACCAGCCAGGATCTATGTTTCTTTTTTAAATTGATTTTAGAGAGAGTGGGGGAGAGAGAAACATTGATTTTGTTGTCCCACTTATTTATGCATTCCTTGGTTGCTTCTTCTATGTGCCCTGACAACCTTGGCTATCAGGACAACGCTATAATCAACTGAACTACCGGGTCAGGGTCACTTTATGTTGCTGAATGGTAAGGACTCGGTTTAAACATAACCATGTAAAATTAATAATGAACTTTTCCAAACTACAAATTTCTCACCAGAAAATAGTTGCTAATTCCGCATTTATTCTTTTTCTTTTCTTTTTTTTTAATCCTCGCCCGAGGATATATTCAATGACCTTGTAGAGGGAGAGAAACATCCATTGGCTGCCTCTTGTATACACCCTGAGGACCAAATGCACGACCCAGGGATGTGCCCTGACTGGGAGTCACACCCGTGACCTTGGTGTAGAGGACAGTGCTTGAACTACTGAGCCACCCCGACCAGGGTGCTCATTCCTCGTTCATAAAGTCCTTGATGGCACAAGTAATTGGACGTCCTAAATGTTAGGGCGTAAAACACAAGGGCAACTTGGAGCTCCTAGAAAACGAGGTGCCGGGTTTGTGGTCAGAGCAGCAGGAGATACCAGCAGGAAGCCCTCAGCTCAGGAGCTGGCGCTTGCTAACTGCTCAGTAACGGTGACAGCTGAGACTTACCGGATTACCTAGCACACATCAGACAGCTCTAAGCCTCTCAGGAATACCACTTTCCTCCCTAAAGCCTCAAGATACCAGCCCCACCAGGGTTATTTACAAGTCACAGAGACAAAACCAGATTCAGAGGTGAAAAATCTACCTGTGTAAGACGGCAGTGACAGCTAACATGCACAGACCATGCTAACCCTTGGCGTGTAACTCTAACTTGGTATCACCATCATCATTCAGCCCATTTCACAGATAGGCAAATTGAAGCACAGAGGGCCTTGGTAACCTTGCTAAGGGACAGACCCAGAATTGTTTAACCCTGTGCCACACATGTATGTAATCACATAACATGAATATATATGCATTTCCACTAACCTATGTGCTGAGTGTGGATGTATCTAAGATCAGCTCATGACTGGCCCATGGGCAAACAGACACGTGTTCCTGTGCATATGCCATCACAGAGCTTCACGTATATGGGTGTGCCCTTGTGTGTGTACATGTGCACATGGGCATATCTATGGCAGTTATAAGCTTGTGTGCTCAAACTCAAAAGACCTGGAGTCCAAATTCCTATCCTGCCACTTACTCTTTATTTGTAACTTCAGGACAAATGACTGCATACTTCTGTCTCAGTTTCTTTACTTATAGAATAATTGTATATGTCTAACAGAATGGCTGTGAAGTGCATGTAAGTGCCAACTATGACAGCTGACCTTATTACTGATTTCCCCATGTCCACAGGTGGGTGTGTGTTCTAATGTAGTCCCGTCCACATCTGTGGGTATAAAAGCTGTACCCTGGCTCCCACTCATGCTCTCAAAAATTCCTTCTTCACCCGAGACCTCCCCTAGACTGCCCACAAGGATACATCCATCACGGCCACCATGCTGCGACATGTGTCAATGCCAAAACCATCAGTCTTCAGATCAGGGTCTGTGGGGGACAGATTGAAAGTCAGACACCAGAGATCACAGCTACCCCAGCTGCAACACCTCTAAACCTGCCCTGTGTGTCGACCCCAGTCACTCACGTCGGGTCACCACCTTGTTGAGAATGTTCATGAGTTCTGTTGCACTGACCTCCATATCCTACAGAAAAGTTTGGGGTGGATCAGGGTGACTGAAAGGGGTGTGGGCGTGTCATGAAGGAGGATAGGAACTTTGGGATTGCCATCATTGAGTGTGTGTGCAAGGGCCACCCAAGGGAAAATATGGAAGAGTTAGGACAGGTCTGGGGACCCTGGGGTTACTTACATCTCCAGCCAGCTGGGCAAAGAGCCTCCGGAACTGCCGGACCTCCTCACTCTCATTGGCCTCAATGTTGGAGTAATGGGTTCGTGGGGGCTGCAGAGGGAGGAGATCTCAGAGAAGGTGGGGGAGGGGTACCTGGCTAGTGCAGCCCTAAGTGGTAAGGTCAGAGTGGACTGGGTAGCTGAGTGATCAAGGGAATGAGAGGTTGTCAGTGAATAGGAAGTGGGTAATAGCTAAGTTTGAGGACATGACAAGGGAGAGACTTAATGAGAAGGATCTCATAAGATGGAGAAGGGGTGGGGCTTCTCCAGAGGAATAAGGAGGTGTGCTGGAAAAGGCCTCAGAGCGAGAAGAAAGGTCCCAGGTTGTGGAGGGTGGCTTACCGGGGGTTCTGGGTTATATTGAGCAGCCGCTTCACTGGAGGGAAACAGGGGAATTAGCACCAGGGAACAAGGCCTTCAATGGGCAACCCTAGCCCCCACATCCCAACACCCCCCAAACCCCAGCCTAACACCCTCCCTACCTGTTC
The DNA here is from genome assembly GCA_007922815.1 of Macrotus californicus. Lineage (NCBI taxonomy): Eukaryota > Metazoa > Chordata > Mammalia > Chiroptera > Phyllostomidae > Macrotus > Macrotus californicus. Next base: position 5,491 of record VMDR010026686.1, read on the forward strand.
CCTCGGCCAGCCTTTATCTATCCTTGTCCTCACATGTCCCTACTCTTGCTGCCCTGGTTGCGCCCACGAGGAAACTCAGAGATCTGACCTCAAGATAGGCTCCATTCCTACCGGAGCACACCTGCCCAATGGATCTTCCTCAATAGGTCTATCCAGCCCCTTTGAAAGCTCACTTCATAAAAGCTCTGCCCCAGCTTCTCCAGACCCCTAACTCCTCAGATCCCATCCTAGGAACCTACTTCATCGCTAGGGCTTCCTAACACTTGTATCTTCCCAGCATCCCATCCCAGCTCCATTAGTTCCTGCTCCTTGTAGGGATCATGACTCAGTGTTCAAGACTATTCAGGCTCCTAATTAGGCTAATTAGGCAACCTGTCCTACCTCCGCCAGGACATTTTTCTATTTTGATCCAGCCAGTAACCCTCAAGACAACTTCTATCTCAGTAGGCCTCAGCCTCTTCTGGGCACACCTTCTCGTTGACCCACCTAGGACCGCCCCGCCGGGCCCATAAGCCTTGCCCCCATGAAGTGACAACCAGCCTCACTGACTCCGCCCCCTTAACGTTCGTCTTCAGGTTAGCGGAAGCGGGCGGTGTCCAGCCCCAGTAAGCCCCACCTCCCAAACCCCATCAACAGATCCAACAGATCGCGACCCACCAGGTGAAGCCCCGCCCCCATGAACTGCAGTCAACCTCATTAGGGCCCGCCCTCTCAAGGCCGGCTTCCCAGCCCAGGCCCGGCCCAGCCTAATTAAGGCTCCAGGTCAGTCTCCAGGTTACCCCATTCTATCCTTGCGGGACAAGTCTCCAACGCAAGGACCCGCCCCCTCGGGCCCCGCCCTACCTGATCGCGCTAATGACCCCGCCCAGGATGCGCATGGCAGTTCCGCCGCCGCCGCCGCCGCCGCCACCACCTCCTCCTCCTCCGCCGCCGCCGCCTCCGCTGATCAGGCCTCCGAGCACATTCCCCAGACCCCCGCCCAGACCCCCGCCTCCCCCGCCACTGCCGCCTTTCAAGAACGAGTTAACCAGAAACATGGCTGCGACTCAAGATTCCTAAGGAGAAAAAAAGGGGTTAGGTGACCGCCTCACCCCGAGCCCGCCTCCTCCCCATAAAAAGAATTTCCTGCAGCTGGACTTGGGAGAACAATATGAGGCTGGAGCTAGAAGAGTCCGTTCAGGATTGGGGTCTGGGCTTCTGGGGAGGGCAGTTCTTGGGTGGATGCGATAGAGACAGAAGATCAGGTTTGAAGCCCCTTCCGGATTCAAAGGGTCCCTCCCCATCAGGCTTGAGTCGACAGATAGGCATCATTAAGAGTGGGCTTCTCGGGGACCCCGAATTAGTGTAAGGCATCCTTTTTGTGTTTGGGCGCTCGAATCTGAGCTCCAGAAGCTCCAGAACTGGCTTGTGGGTCTTGGGGCGGATCAGGAATGTGGATCAGATTCTCGGCCTAGAGACTCCCGGGATAGGGTTTTCGAAATCCGGAATGTGGGCTTGAAAGGTTAGATACTCCCAGCAGCCGGATTACGCTGTCACTGCTGAGTCTGTGGGCTCGGGTCTGAGATCGTGGGCTAAGACCCGAACCTAGGACAACGGGGTTCCCCATTACAGTTGGGAGCACGCATCTAGGATCGTGGTTCTGGAAGTTCCCCCACCCCAGGCATAATTTACGGGATACCTCCCAAATCCATGGGCGTATTTTAGATCCTGAGACAGAGGGTGGAGGGGTGTCCGGGGCAGGATAACGGAGACCGAATGGGTCTGGAGGTTCGAATCTGAGATCGTAAGCCTGCGGGGCCCCTGAAGCTGGGATTTTAGGGTTTCGTCGGGCCTGGCGCCGTAAGGGCCGGGATTATGGAATACAAGGGTAGGCAGGCCAGGGTGCTCACCACCTCTCTCACAAGTCCGCAGGTCCGCTCGTCCAGGCCGCTCCCGGGCCTCTGGCTGCGTCGAGCTCCGTAGGGCGGGGCCCGTGACTCAAGCGGCTTCGACCCGGTTAGCCTCTGCAGGGCCGCCCAGGCGGCATCCGCGCGGTCCTACCGCCGTCCTTAAAACTGCGCCTGCGCATGTCAGCTCAGCCTAGCTAACAGGTTGCGGCCCCTGCGGCTTTGCGCAACATGCTCCCGGCGCTGCAGACTGAGGGCGCACGCGCATTTCATTGGTCAGAGGTCTTCCCAACACCTTTCTAGCCCAGGTGAAAACGTACCGAGACGGGAACCCCAAGATGACCCTGTAGGTTGTAGTGTGAATTTTTCCCCGAAGCCGGTGTCCACCCGACTACGGATGAATTTTTAGGTCCGCTCGAGAAACAGGAGTCTTGGCTCTCGGCCCTTATCCGGGCCTTGTCGCGACAGCATCGGAAGACTCTGAGTTTTATTTGTCTCACGGTCCGGAGACAAGCGCCGGCAATCCTGGCGGGGACTAAGGCTAGACTAGACTTCCCTGGACCTTGCAGCAGCAGGATGGCGGTCAAACTGGGCAGGGCTTTGCCGCCTGCGAAGGTTGACTTGTGCCTCCATTACCCGCATTCCTTTAGCCTCTGAGTCAGTATCACCAGAAGCATTTTTCCTGGACAGACCCAAAGTGTGATTTCAGTCTTCCCATCTCTAAAGAGGGTACTGGACAGTAAGAGTCCACTGGCCAAGGCCTGGTTGAGTGGTGGGCAGAAAATGCAGAAACTGGGAGAAAGGAGGGCGACTCCAGCTGCCTTTGGAGGCTTTTCTCTTGCTCTCTGGTTCCAGTTTCCAACCTATGCCCACACAGTTCTTTTTCAGACTTTTCGGGTGAAGCTAAAGATAGCTTCCAAGCAGTTTGGCTTCTCTGGCCCTTAGCCTCTCTGCCCTGGAGGCTGGCTAGGCTTAAGTTTGAATCCTGGCTCTGCCCCTTAGTAATTGTGGCATACGAAAACAGTGACTTGAAATTTGAGTGATCTTTTAATTTGTAAAATGGGAACAAAGGTTCCTATTCCTCCCTCACTAAACCCCTATTATAATGAAGTGATTAAAGCTTTGTAGCTATTATTCTCTGTGTGTATCCATGTAGTTCCTTACTCCTGGAGCCCACATGGGTTCCTCAGGTGGTTGACTCTTGCCCATTCTTACATAATACTGATAATAACCCCTAAACACTTTAGGTATATCAGCTCATATGTCTTCATAAGGATCTATATATTATCTCCATTTTACAAATAAGTAAACTGACTCTGAGGTTCAACTCCCTAGCTTGTTCTCCTAACCACCACCCTAATGCATTGATTCTTCAATAATATAATTAATATGATAATAGCTCAGATAAAAAGATCAAAACAGATAAAACTCATAGTCACTACTAATGCTACCTGAGGTCTATGCTGGGGCCAGGGCAAGGAACTGCTACACAAGACTTGTCTATGAAGCAGTAACTAACAGGAGAGAAAATGGAGGTTTTGAATGCAGGATAAATTGCCTGAGGTCACAGGGTGTCAGGACCAGGTCTGACCTGGGCTTGGCTATGCCAAACATTTGGTGATGACTAACCCAGATTCCCTTCAGGCCACACCCCTCCCTGCCTGACTGAGCAGCTTTTGTTCTCCGCCCTCTCTGGTCTCACTTGCCCCCAGGCCTTTCACGTGGGCTCTGCCCTTCACCTAGGACACTCTGCCTGATTTTTTTGCCTGGTTTTGTAGTTACTCAGGTTTTGAAGTATCAGGAGTCACTTCTAGGAAGCCCTCCCTGTCTCCACCCCCATCTGAGACAATGTGCAGCTTCTGATGTGCTCTTATTTTTTTTTAACACACTTGTAATGTGCACATTCGCATAGCACTCTGCCCATTACAATCATGTTGTCATCCAGGTCTGTCTGTCTGCCCAACCTCTAACTTTGGCCAACTCTACGTCTTAGACCTTGGTCCATCTCTGTAATCCACTCATGCCACAGGAGATCTCCCTCACATGCATGGCTTAAATTCCATCTTTAGGCTATCAATACCCAAATTTCTATCTTCAACCCAGACATCTTCATCTTACCATCTCCACAGGGGTCTTAGAGGTGTCTCAAGCTTCACATATCCCAAACCTGCTCCTTCTCCACCTCCCCATCTAGGTTAATGGCACCTAGGTCCTTCCAGTGACTGAGACCAAACACCCCAAGGTTGTCTTGACCTCTCTTTGACACCCATTCCAACCCGTCAGCAAACCTCTTTGACCCTACCTGTAGAATCTAAATTCTCCCCTCCCACTACCCCACCCTGGCCCAGGCTGCATCGTCTCCCTCCTGGACCTCGTCTCCCTCCTGGACCTCACAGGAGCCTCTTCCCCATCTCTTGTTTCCCATCCCTGCCCCACAATCTGCTCGCCACATGCATCCAGAGGGAGTCTGTGAACCCAAGTCAGATCAGGGCCCTCTGGGCTCAGCCTTCTGTGGCTCCACCTTACTCCAGGTAAGAGTCAAAGTTCCCATCCTAGCCTACATGGCTCACTTGGGCATCGGCCTGCAAAGCAAAAGGTTACTGGTTCAATCCCCCATCAGGGCACATGCCTGGGTTGTGGCCTGGTCCCAGGTAGGGGCACATGTGTGAGAGGCAACCAATCAATGTTTCTCTTTCTCCCTCCCTTCCCCTCTCTAAAATAAATATATTTTTAAAAGAGTCAAAGTTCTCACCACAGGCACCAAGTCACTAGCGATCTGTCTTGTCACCTCTGCATTTCCTCCCTCTTAAGAAAGAGGCCCTACTGGCAGCTTGATCCAGATGTTCCCAGCAGAACACAGACAAGAGTAGGAAGCTCTGCAAGCACAGCAATATCTTAGCAGCCCCTCTCCTGGCACACATGAGGGCCCTCTCTAGCCCCACCTCAGTGCCTCAAGTCTGCACATCTAGTGATCTCAGGAAGGTCCTCTCAGATCTCTGATTTAACCCCACATGCCCCATCCCACTCACACTGCTCTTACCAGTTATTCACCTACTAACATTTTATAGCTTACTTACTTCTCTAGTTTCTTGTCTTTCTCACCCACTAGAATGTGAGCTCCTTGAGGGCAGGAATTTTTGACTGTCTTGTTCACTGCTGTGTACCCAGTTCCTAAAACAATGCTCAGCACATCTTAGGTACACAAATATTTATTCAATGAATGAAATGTTTTGTGTGTATTTTCTCACTGAATTTTTAGCACCATCAATGAGATAGTACAGCAAGTATTACCAAAGTCTTCCACCATCTTCCAGACTCCTTTGAACTCAGGCATGGTTATGTGACTTGCTTTGTACAATAAAATGTGAGTGGAAATGTTGGTAGGGTCACTTTCCAGTGGTAGCATTTAAAAACCAGTGCAGATGCTCCATGTTCTCATCTCCGGCCTAGGCAACCTTGGTAGCTATGCATGCACAGAGGTGCCACATCAGGGATGCTAGCTGGATCACTGAGCCATGACATGAAGAACATGTGCCTGTTCTATGAGAAATTTTGAGGTATTAGTCTACTAAGATCTAGAACTCATTTGTTACCACAGTGTAACCTAGCCTATTCTGACTGATGGGGGTAGAAGTGCCAGAGTCAAGATTCATACCCAGGAAGACTGGCTTTATAGCTCATGCTCCTAATCCTCACAATTTGCTGCCTCAGGGATGTCAGTTTTGCAACGCTACCAATTAATAAATAGTCATAACTACCCTTGTTAATGCTTCCTAAGGACATGATGGAAACTAGGCTGGGATAACTTCTATATAGGTATGTCTGGCAAGGCCTCTCACAACCCTCTGAAAACATGAGAGGAAGTGGAGGTTCAGAGAGGTGGAGTCATTTGCCTGAGGACTCGCAGAGCCAGGTCTGAACCCAAGCATGGTTGATGCTAAATTCGGATTACTGTCCCTCCACTGCCCTCCCTTCAGTGGTGTATTACTCAGGGTTCTGCAGAGAAAGAACCATCAGGCTATAGAAAGAGAAAGAAAGAGATTTATTATAATGAATTGGCTCACATGATTATGTTGACTGAGAAGTCACACAAGCCGTCTGCAAACTAGAGGTCCAGGAAAGCCAACTGTTTAAATCCTGCTGCTAGTCTGAAGGCCCGAGAACCAGGGAAGCTAATGATATAAGTCCCAGAGTGAAGGAGAAAACCCATGTTCCAGCTCCACAGTCAGGCAAAGTACTAATTATTTCTTTCTCCACCTCTTTGTTCTATTTAGGCCCTGAAAGGATAGGATGAGACCCACCGACACTGGGGAGGGCAATCTGCTTTACTTAGTCTACTGATTCAGATGCTAATTTCATCCAGAAACACCCTGGAAGATACACTCAAAATAATGTATAGCTAAATATCAGGGCATCAAGGTATACTGGTCAACTTGACACATAAAATTAATCAGAAATTAATTAATTAAATAAATTTAAAAATAATCACTCTGTTCCCACTCCTCTCCCCAGGCGTCTCTGCTGCCAGGCTCTTACACAGGCTGTGCCTCTGCAGGAACACCCTCTCCTGCCTTTTTTATTTCAGAGTCAAGCCATTTTTTACCTCCCTCATTGCAGCCTAGAGCGGATTTCCCTGTTTTAAGTTCCCAGGACTCCTGGAACTTCTTCCACAAGATTCTCATAACAAATAATAATCTGTAATGTTCGACAATGTCTGTCTACTGGACTGGACTAGGGGCCTTGTGATAGGGGGCAGGGCTATCTTAGGAAGTGGTGTGTTCCCAACTTCACCCAGCCCAAGGCTGGGCATGGAACACATGGTCAAGAACTGTTCAGCTATCATCGTCATCATCCTTTGGGGAATTATTTATACAATTCAGACTTCCTCGTCAGAGTGAAAACTGTCTGTCAGGAGAGTGTGCTTTCATGGTTGTACAGCAAAACTTCCTTATCCTTCTAAATCATGGTTCAAAGGACTCCCCTCCATAAGCCTGATCACTCTGATATCCGAGTGTTCACTTCATAATGATTCTATATACTATGCAATCTGTATTTTTTTCTCTTTCTATAGTTATGCTGTGTTTCACAATTAAAGATGTTTAAAATATCTGGTAGTGCTTACTCATTGTAGAAAATATAAAAAATAGACAAAATATACTTTATTTTAATTTTTTAAATATGTTTATTGATTTTAGAGAGGAACAAAAAGAGAGAGAGAAACATTGACTGATTACCTTCAATATGTGCCCTGACTGGAGATCGAACCTGCAACCTAAGTATGTGCCCTGACCTGGAATTAAACCCCCAACGTTTTGGTGCACAGGACGACACTCCAACCACCTGAGCCATGCCAGCAAGGACAGAGCAAAATATATTTTAAAAGGAAAAATGTACCCAATTTTCAGAGACAACCTCAATTTAGTAATATTTCCCTTCTGACTTTTTTCTGAGAATATTTTTATAGATTTCTGACAATATCATATATGGAAATTTGCACTCTGCCCATTTCTGCAAACAACTTACGTTGCCCTGGAATAGCAGCTATATCCCTCCAACTGCTCACCTGTGACCTGACCTTATTGTTCTACATCTGCCCTTTGCCCTGGGGAGTAACCAAGGAGATAACCCTCACAGTACGGAGGGCAGAATAAATGAGACACCAAAGCAAAGATTTTATTTCTCAGTTCACTTGTGTTCTGAAGGAGCAGAGGCTCCATTCCCTCTTTCCCCTTCCTGCTGTCTGGAACATGGATATGATGGGAGCCATCTTGGACCACACAGGCCAGGGCACTGCCATCCGTAGAAGCAGTATGGACACCTGATACTGAGAAGCACTTGAGCTAGCCCTGTATTGCTTATACTCAGGCTTTTGTAGGAGAAAGTTCTATTTTATGTGAGCAACTGCTATACTCAGTTCTCTTACAGAGTTTATGATAAATCCTATCTAACCAACAGTGCCCACTATATATTTCTTGAGCAATTTTCCATGTCCCTAAAGATATAATCTTGTGTGTGTTCATAATATTCTATCATCTGAAAGTTACTAGCTTTCATTCATTCATTCAACACATTTATTGAATGTCTCCTATATCCAGGCTCTTGGTTGTGTGATGGGAATGTAGTGGTGAACAAAATTTATGGAACTTGTGTCCTTACAGAGGGGGAGACACAATAAACAAGGAAATAAATAATGTAACCTTTCTCTATTTTCAGATATAGCAAGTCTCAAAATATGTGGCAGAGATTGGCTAATTGCTCACCAAAACTGCTTCCCTTTGTTCTTTCACACACAGCTGAACTACATTTCCCAGCATCCATTGCAATTTTTAAAATATATTTTATTGATTATACTATTACAGTTGTCCCATCACCTCCCCCACCCCCCTCCCTGCACACCCCTTCCCCCCACACTCCCCCTCTTTAGTTCATGACCATGGGTCCTATATATGAGTTCTTTGGCTTCTACGTTTCCTATACTATTCTTATCCTCCCCCTGTCTATCTTCTACCTACCCTTTATGCTTCTT
>VMDR010026687.1:0-13903 GCA_007922815.1 Macrotus californicus
TTTACTGTGACTTGTGCTAGACTTCCCAAGCACGAATGTAAACAGCCCAGCTTTCTCTCCTTTACATTTGTAGATGACCTTTCTCTTTGAAGCTACTGGCAACTTTCTTTCTTTTGTTATGATAAACACCTAAAGTGAACCTGTGCATAGTTAATGAGAACCATCCTGGATGTAATGTACCTAGAGTATCAATAAAAGCCGTATTGAAAAAAACTTATTTGAAAAAATAATGAAGGAGAACTTCCCCAATCTGGCAAAGGAAATAGACTTCCAGGGAGTCCAGGAAGCTCAGAGAGTCCCAGAGAAGTTGGACTCAAGAAGGAACACACCAAAGCACATCATAATTACATCACCCAAGGTGAAAGATAAGGAGAGAATCTTAAAAGCAGCAAGAGAAAAGGAGACAGTTATCTACAAAGGAGTTCCCATAAGACTGTCAGCTGATTTCTCAAAAGAAACCTTGCAGGTAAGAAGGGGCTGGAAAGAAGTATTCCAAGTCATGAAAGGCAAGGACCTACATCCAAGATTACTCTATCCAGCAAAGCTTTTATTTAGAATGGAAGGGCAGATAAAGTGCTTCCCAGATAAGGTCAAGTTCAAGGAGTTCATCATCACCAAGCCCTTATATGAAATGTTAAGGGGACTTATCTAAGAAAAAGAAGATCAAAAATAGGAACAGTAAAATGACAACAAACTCACAGGTATTAACAACCAAACCTAAAACAAAAACAAAGAAACTAGGCAAACAACTGGAACAGGTACAGAATCACAGAAATGGAGTTCACATGAAGGGTTATCATCAGAGGAGTGGGTGGGGAGAGAGGGGGAAAAGCTACAGGGAATCAGAAGCATAAATGGTAGGTAGAAGATAGACAGGGGGAGGTTAAGAATAGTATAGGAAATGTAGAAGCCAAAGAACTTATAATATATGACCCATGGACATGAACTAAAGAGGGGGAATGTGGATGGGAGGTGGTGTGCAGGGCAGAGGGGAATAAAGGGGGGGAAATGGGGCAACTGTAATAGTATAATCAATAAAATATATTAAAAGAAAAAAAAAGACTGGTACAAGAATGTTCATAGCAGCTTTCCTCACAATGGCCCAAAACTGGAAACAACCCAAATATTCCATCAACAGGAGAATGGATAAAGTATGGTATATTCAGAAAAAGAAATACTATATAACAATGTTAAAGTACAATCAACTGTTAAGTGCAACAATATGAATGACTCTTACAGATACAGTGTTGAGTAAAAGAGGTCAGACACCAAAGTACATACAGTGAGATTCCATTTATAGAAAGTTCAAAACCAGACAAAACTAATCTATTGTGATAGAGGTCAAAATAACAGTTAACTTTGAGGTATAATGAAAGGAAAGAGATATGAGGGAGACTTTTCTGGGATGTTGTAAGTGCTTTTATCAAAAAGTGGTGGCAAGAGTTTATAAAACAAATCATTGAACTATAATTTTAAGATCTGTGCTGTATGTTGTACAAAAGTTTTATTAAAAGTGAAGGAAAAGAAATCACGTATGCTCAAAATAAATGGCAAATCTACATTCTGAATCCACATTTCTTTAACTACAAAACCACTTCTCTTTAAATACTGCTTTTTGCCTCAGAAGCTCATATTTTATTACATTTAGTAAAACCTGAGCATAGGTAATTCATTTAAAAAAACACAATTTCCACTAGACTGGTAGATTCAAAAGACTGGTAACACCCTACATTAGTAGAATAGACACTCTCATTGTATGTTGCACGTTGGTGAAAATTTAAGCAGGGCAATTGATAAAGATGTATAAGCAGGTTAAACTATGAAAGCCTCACAACCATATTGCTGAGTACATTCAGGCAAACAATGAGTCAAAAATTATGACTCAGTTTATAATATGGTGACATGAAAAGTTGTTTGATGTGTTTTGTTAGATGAAGAGATAGATTGCAAAACAGTATTGCAGTATGATTCTGTTTTGAATAAGAAAACCCTATATGCCTATAGCCATATGTTAATTCACAGAAAACAGGTGAAAAGGTTGGAATAAAATGTGCAAAGAAGCTGTTTCTAGATGAGCTTTCCTTTAAGCTTTTCTGTATTCTCTAGATTTCTGAATTAAGAATTTACTAATTTTACAGTCATAAAAAATAATAGAGCTAATCCCTCCCTCTCTGAGAGAAGACAAAATAATAGAAGATTTGTATATGACATGTGGAGTACAGTGTTGTAGTGGTTTGAATTCTGGCTGAAAAGGCCTGAACTTTCTTCCTAGATGTGAAGCCTTTCAGATGAGTGACTCAAATACTACCTTAAAAGTCCTAAATCTTGAACCCGAAGATTTTATACACAATGGACCCCTTGTACTTTGCCCCTTACTTACCCAGGCTCAGAGCTCTTGTTGCCAACCTCTATACCAACCATTGCTCCAACAAGGAAATGATATCTGTCTTGGAAATCAATCAAATAATAATTAAACTCTGCACATAGGAGGAATGGGACTTAGGCCTGATATGACTATGCAGAAATTCAGATCATTCCCTTGATCATCAGGCAGAAAAAGAAGTTGAGAAAGTAATCTGAAGGATCGGGATAATGACACTTTATAAATAACACAGCAGAGATGCCCATTTCCACTTCTAGGAATCTTAAACCAATCCTTCAGAAAGTTACCTAGGCACCCTAAAGAGTCTCATTCCCCAATGAGTCACAGTGAAGAAAATAAGATGGCTCCAGAATGCAGACTTTGAATTGGAAAAGGGAAAAGGGCAATTGTAATCAAATGTCTATAGGTCCTATATCACACACCCTTGAACAAATTTCTGAGTCGGGTGAATCATCTACACTCCACTCAGCAGAAGTCAATGCCACACTCCAGCGTCTACAGACTCCTGAATAGACAGGAACTCCTGTCCCCATAAGGTCCTGGAAGGGAATGTAAAGTTCAGTGAAGACATTGGAGCTGAACAGCAAAGAAAAAGATTTGCCTAGGAAAGTTATTAGTTAAATAAATTACAGAATGTCCAAGTATAGAATACTAAGACAAATGCAAAGTTGTAGAAAATAATGAAGGATATGGAATATATTTAAGATATAATATCAGCAGAGAAATCACTTTACAAAACAGGTTGACCAATATAGTTATGTCAACATAAGGTGACAGAAAAAAGACCAGAGTTAAATACCTATTTCAGTTACCAATTGCTGTGTATCCACCTCAGAAGTTTGTGGCTTAAAACAAAAAGCATTAACTACCGCATTATTCTGGGAGAAGCAGGAGAAAAGGAAGCAGCAGGAAACCTCGGAATACAGATACTAACAAAGGAGAGAACATAAATTTGGCCCTTGGGCAGGGGACACTAACTCCATTTATACCCCCCTCTGCGTTAAGCCGGAGGCTGGGCACTGAAGGTGGGGATACCATGAAGAAGGCAGCTCAGGAAGGCTTCAGTGCAGGGCAACTCTCGTTAACACAGGCATCCTCCTCTTCAGGGACAGACGTACTGTCAAGGAGCTCTTCTGCAGAACCTCTCAGTCCCAACGGTTAAACCAAGAACTGCAGAAATGAAGCACCACCCCTGGTGACAATAACCAAAACTAACCGATCAGAGTTAAAAGCCTCTTGCATGGCACTAAGCAAGGACAGCATTGTCTTATAAAGGGTGGTTTCAAACCCACCGTGCCACGTTCCTCACATAACAGCCAACCACGGTCATTCAAAAAGTTCCGCATCGGGGGCAGACACACACAAAACAATCACTCACCCTTCCCGGCCTCCTCAGCACGCACACACAAATGCTTACACTCACTTAAACTCCGTACCTATGCCGGAGCTCCGGGGTCCACAGCCCTGTCTGCACCTTGTGGGCGGCGGATTCCCTCCCCTTGAGCTCCTGCCTGGGCCAGACACCTAGGTTACCACTAGGAGCGCGAGGAATTTGAGGACTTGTGAAGGGGAACCAGAAATGATCGGAGATCAAATTTCTCTTCCAAAGCATGCCAGGACGGTGGGAAATGTAGTTCAAAGCCGAAAAGCCGGGATGTACAGGAGGCGTACAGAGGGAGCGGCACCGAACACGGAGCCGCGGAGACTCTTGGGCTGCAGAGCCGGCGCGGAGTGCGCAGGCGCACTCGACTGGCTAGGGTCGGAGGTGAGACTGGCGGGTGCTGCGGGCTAGGAGGAGGTGTTGGCGGGCTATGGGGTAATACTAAGGAGTAGGGCGGGAACCTGCGCTGGGGAAAGAGAGAAAGCGAGTGGGAACATAGGCTGAGAAGGCCGGGAAGGAAAACGAGAGTCCGGGCCCTAGAGAAAGCGAGGAGGGAAACGAGAACGTAGGCAGAGGAAGGAACAAGGAGCCAAGGCCGGGAGCGCCGGGGAGGGAACCGGGAGCCCGGTCCCGCAGCGATCCAGGCTGGAGAGGGCCGAGGAGGGAACTGAAAATCTCAGGCGGGCCTGAGCTCGGCCTGGGCAGGGATTTTGTTTGTTTTCCCCTTCACCCTACCCCCCAGCTATCAGAGCGCAGCCGGGACCACACGGGCAATCGGTTTGTGTAGCTTTTTGTGCCTGTGCCTGTGTTTGGGCAGGTGTTACTCCGCTTGACATTCTGGCACTAATTGGTTGTGAAAGTGTTAGGGTCTCTGAGTGTGTCTAATTTTTAAAATACGTGCTTGTCGATTTTTTTTGATTGTTGTTCAATTACAGTTGTCCCCATTATTCCTCCATTACTCTCCCCTGCCCAACCCAACACCCAACTCCCACCTTCACTCCTTGCTCCTGTTGTCTTTGTCCATGGGTCCTTTATGTTCCTTGACTTGACCCTTCCCCATCTCTCCCAGTTATGCCTCTCCCTCTCCCCTCTGGTCTCTGTCAGTTTGTTCTTTATTTGCATGTCTCTGGTTCTATTTTGCTAGCTTGTTTGTTTTGTTAATTAGGTTCCACTTACAGGTGAGATCATATAGTATTTGTAGTTCACTGCTGGGCCTATTTCACTAAGTGTAATACTCCAATTCCATCCATGCTATCGAGAAGGGTAGGAGCCCCTTTTTCCTTTCTGCTGCGTAGTATCCCATTGTGTAAATGTACTGTGGTTTTTTGAGCCATTCATTTACTGGTGGACATTTAGGCTGTTTCCAGCACTTGGCTATTGTAAATAATGCTGCTGTGAACATTGGGGTGCATAGTTTCCTTTGAATTGGTGTTTCAGGATCCTTAGGGTATAATCGTCAAAACGCAGTTCCATTTTTAGTTTTCTGAGGAAACTCCATACTGTTTTCCACAGTGGCTGCACCAGTCTGCAATCCCACCATCAGTGCACTAGGTTCTCTTTTCATCACAGCCTCATCAGCACTTGTTTGTTGATTTGTTTATGATGGCCATTCTGACAGCTATGAAGTGGTATCTCATGGTGGTTTTAATTTGCATCTCTCTGATGGCTAGTGATGGGGAGCATCCTTTCATATGTCTCTGTGCCCTCTGGTATGTCCTTGGACAAGTGTCTGTTCAGGTCCTTTGCCCATTTTTTAATTGGATTGTTTGTCTTGCTGGAGTGGAGTCATGTGAGTTCTTTAAATATTTTGGGGATGAAATCCTTGTCCAAGGTATCATTGGCAAATATATTTTCCCATATGGTTGGTTCCTTTTTCATTTTGCTGCTGTTTTCTTTAGCTGTGCAGAAGCTTTTTTATTTTGATGAAGTCTCATTGGTTTATTCATTCCTTTATGTCCCTTGCTATAGGGGGAATCGGTGAAAATATTGCTATGTGGAATATCTGAAATATTTCTGCCTATATTCCTCTAGGACTTTTTATGGTGTCATGACGTATATGTAAGTCTTTTATCCATCCTGAGTTTATTTTTGTGTATGGTGTAGGTTGGTGGTAGAGTTTCATTTTTTTGCATGTAGTTGTCCAGATCTCCCAAAACCATTTGTTGAAGAGGCCATTTTTACTCCATTTATGCTCCTGTCACCTTTGTCAAATATCAATTGACCATAGAGACATGGGTTTAATTCTGGAATCTCTGTTCTGCTCCATTGATCTGTGTGTATGTTCTGATACCAGTACCAGACTGTTTTGATTACAGTGGGCTTATGATATAGTTTCATATCAGGTATTGTGATCCCTCCTACTTTGTTCTTTCTCAAGATTGTGGAGGCTGTTTGAGGTCGTTTATGGTTACGTTTAAATTTTTGAAATATTTGTTCTGTATCTGTAAAATATGTTGTTGGTATTTTAATAGGGATTGCGTAGAAACTGCAAATTGTTTTGCAAAGTGTGAAAATTTTGATGATACAATTCTTCCATTCCATGACCATAGTATATGCTTCCATTTATATCTTTCTTCTTTAATTTCTTTCTTCAGTGTTCTATAGTGTTCTGAGTACAGGTCTTTTACCTCCTTGCTTTGGTTTATTCCTAGGTACTTTGTTTTTCTTGTTGCTATAGCAAATGAGATTTATCCCCCTAATTTCTGTTTATGATATTTTATTGTTGGTGTACAAAAATGCCTTCAATTTTATAATATTGACTTTGTATCCTGCTGTTTTACCCTATTCACTTACTGGTTGAGTAGTTTTTTTGGTGGAGTCTATAGGATTTTCTATGTACACTATCATGTCATCTACGAACAGTGACATTTTTACATCCTCCTTTCCACTTTGGATGTCTTTATTTCTTTTTCTTGTGTGATTGCTGTGGCTAGAACTTCCAGTACTATGTTGAAAAGAAGTGAAAGTGGACATCCTTGTCTTGTTCCTGATCTTAGTGAGCAAGCTTTTAGTTTTTGCCCATATGACATTGGCTGTAGGTTTTCCATATGTGGCCTTTATTATGTTGAGTTATGTTCCCTCTACTCCCACTTTGCTGAGTGTTTTTATCATAAATGGATGCTGTACCTTATCAAATGCTTTTTCCACATCTTTGATATGATCATGTGATATTTGTGTTTCCTTTTGTTTATGTGATATATTACATTTATTGATTTGCAAATATTGTACCAACCTTGCATCCCTAGATTGAATCCCACCTGATCATGTCATGTGATCTTTTTAATGTGTTGCTGGATGCAGTTGCCAATATTTTGTTGAGGATTTTAGAGTCTATGTTCATCAGCGATATTGGCCTTTAGTTTTCTTTCTTTCTTGTGATTTTATCTGGTTTTGGGTTTAGAATGATCCTGGCCACATAGAAAGACTTTGGTAGTCTTCCTTCTTCTTGGATTTTTTGGAATAGTTGGAGAAGGATAGGGATTGGCTCTTACTTAAATGTTCTGTAAAATTCTCCTATGAAACCACCAGGTCCAGGACTTTAGTGTGCCAGGAGTTTTTTGATTACTGCCTCAATTTCACTAGCTGTTACTAGTCTGTTCAGGTGTTCTGCTTCTTCTTGATTCAGTTTTGGAAATTATATGTTTCTAGAAATTTGTCCATTTCACCCAGGATTTCAGATTTCTTGGCATATAGTTGTTTATAGTAATTTCTCACAATCCTTTGTATTTCTGTGGATTCAGTTGTAATTTCTCCTCTTTCATTTTTGATTTAATTTATTTGGATCCTCTCTCTTTTTTTTTTTTTTGATAAGTCTGGTTACAGTTTGTCAATTTTGTTTATTTTTTCAAAGAACCAGCTCCTGGATTTACTGATTCTTTTCATTCTTCTTTTAGTCTCTTATGTCATTTAATTCTGCTCTGATCTTGATTATTTCCTTCCTTCTACTCACTCTGGGCTTTGTTGTTCCTCCAGTTCTTGTAGATATAGGGTTAGGTTGTTTATTTGAAATATTTCTGTCTTTTTTAAGTAGGTCTGTACTGCTATGAACATCCCTCTCAGGACTGCCTTCGCTGTGTTCTATAAGTTTTGGACTGTTGTGGGTTTATTTTCATTTGTTTCCAGAAACTTTTTGATTTCTTCCTTGAGGTCATTATTTTTCCATTCATTGTTTAATAGCATGCTGTTCAGTCTCCATGAGCTTGAATGTTTTTTAATTTTTTCCTTGAGGTTGAGTTCTAGTTTCAAGCCCTTATGGTCTGAGAAGATGTTTGATATGATTTCAATTTTCTTGAACTTTTTGAGGCTTGTTTTGTGTCCTATCATGTGGTCTCTGTTTGAAAATGCCCTATGTGCCTTTGAAAAGAATATGTGTTTTGCTTCTTTGAGATGAAAGATCCTATTTATATCAGTTAAGTCCATTTGATCTAGTGCCTCATCCAATGCCACAATATCCTTGTTGATATTTTGTTTGGAAGGTCTATCCATTGTTGACAGTGGAGTGTTAAAATTGCCTACCATAAGTGTGTTGCTGACTTGATCTTTCTTGAAGTCCTTCAAGATTTTCCCTATATATTTGAGTGTTCCTATGTTGGGTGCATATATGTTTACAATGGTTATATCTTCCTGATGGATTCTTTCCTTGAGCATATTGTGAAGTGTCCTTCTCTGTCACTTTTTATGGCTTTTGTTTGGAATCTATTTTGTCTGATGTAAGTATTGCTGTGCCAGCTTTTTTGTCCTGTCCATTTGCTTGGAATGTATTGCTCCAATGCTTCACTTTCAGACTCTGTTGTCTTTGTTCTGAGGTGGATCTCTTGTAAGCATCATTTGTGCAGGTCATGTTTTCTTATGCATTCAGCTACACTGTGTCTTTTGATTGGAGCATTTAATCCATTTACATTTGAGGTTATTATTGATAGGCACTTATTCAATATCATTTTCCCTCTTTGTACCTGTGTTGCTCTCTGTCTCTATTTCTTCATCTTCTTAAAGCAATCTCTCTAACAATGCTGGTTAGGTGGAGGTGTATTCTTTTAGCCTTCTTTTGTCTGGTAAACTCCTTATTTCACCCTCCATTTCAAATTAGATCCTTGCTGTGTAGAATGTCTCGGTTGCAGGCCTTTGCTTTTCATTACTTGGAATATTTCTTTCCATTCCCTTCTGGCTTATAGTGTTTCTGTTGAGAGTCAGTTGCTAGCCTTATCGGGGCTCCCTTATATATTACTTCCTGTTTCTCCCTTTCTGCCTTTAAGATTCTCTCTTTGTCTTGGAATTTTGCCATTTTAGTTATGATATGTCTTAAAGTGGGCCTGTTTGGGTTCATCTTGCTTGGGACCCTCTATGTTTCCTGGACTTGTGTGAAGTTTCTCATCATTACAGAAATTTTGCATCATTACTTTTTCTAGCAGGTTTTCTATCCCTTGCTCTTCTTCTCCTTCTGGTATCCCTGTTATACAGAAATTATTGTTTCATGTTTTCCTGCAGTTCCCTTAACCCCTCTTCATTCTTTTTGAGTCTCTTTTTTCTTTTCTTACTCTTTCTGGGAATTTATTTCTGCCTTGCCTTCCAGCTCGCTGATTCGATGCTCTGCTTCATCTAGCCTGCTTTTGATTCCTTCTACTATGTTCTTCAATTCAGAATTTTTATTCTTCTTTTCCTCCTGGCTCTTGTTGATAGTTTTATGCCCTTTTTTATCCTGATGTAGCTTGCAGTACGTTCCTTGTAGCTTCCCTGTAGTTTTTGGTAATTCTCACTGAGCTCATTGAGCTTCCTTATAACCATTGTTTGAAATCCATATCAACAGTTTACTTACCTCTATTTCATTTAGCACTCTTTCTGGGAATTCCTCCTTCATTTCGCTGAGGGTTTGTTTTTTTTTGTGTTCCCATTTTTGGGGGAGACTGTCCTCATTTGCTTCTCCTTATTAAAATGATCTGTTTTGACACCCTGTCTTTATGGTATGAACTTCTATGGTAGGAGACCTATGTGACTCAGTGGTGTAGTCTCCTTGATACCCTGAACTTGATGCTCTTGGGATGCCCTTTATGCCATTTATGTTGACTCTCTGGATGTAATTGGGTTTTGATTGTTGTTGGGTCATTCTTTGATGAGTCCTTCCCTCTAGCTGGTTGACTGAGGGTCACTCCATCTGCCACATCTTGTATGCCGTTGTTCAGGTGCTGCCAGAACAAAGCCCAGGAAAGAAACCTACACCAGCAAAAATAACTCCCACCCACAATCCCACCATCAACAGCAAATGAACCAATATTAATAAGGGTATAAAGAGATTAAGACTATTATAAGAAAGGAGAGTGAATATGAGATGACCTCCTGAAAGAAAAATGAATTTGATAGGGTAGAGGGAGGAGCAGTAATAAGAGTAGGGAATCACACCAATGTGAAGAGAAAAAGTGATATTTACATCATAAATTTTTAAAAAGGAGGGAAGAAGACAGAATGGAGTTAGAGGAGGGAAGTGTATAGTATTAGGTTTAAAGAGAAATTAAAATAAAGTGAGAGAGAAAGAAAAAGGGAAAATTAAATAAATAAATAATAAAAAAGGAACCAAATTGAAGAGAAAGATCCACCACAGCACTATCAACAACAAATGAGCTAAAATTAATATAGGTGTGATGGGAATAAGGGGGGGAGAAAAGCTTAAGATGTCTAGAGGAAACGGAAGTGATTTTTAGGTGATAGAGGTAGAGGGAATACTATGAGTGAGTAACAAAAACCAGGTAACACAGGAAAAAATTAAAATTTGTGACGAAGAAAAGTAGCAGAGGGAACAGTAAAATTTGAGATTTGAAATACAAAATCAATGAAGCTCTAGAGATAAAATTGAAAAAATGCAACAACTACCTTATCCACAACCAGTGAGCAAAGATTGCTAAAGGTGGAGAGAGAATGCAGGTATTTGAAGAGTAGGAAAAAGAATGTGAGATGGCCATTGACAAGAAAATTGGTTTTGAGAGGCTGGACGGGGGAGAAATAGTAAGAGTGTGGAAAGGCAACAAGTTGTAGCAAGAGAGAAAACAAAATTTAAAATGAAAATAGTAAGAGGAAAGAAGGTAAAATGGGGTGAGAGAAGGGAGGGGCAAAATAAACTGTGGTATAAAATCTAGTGACTTAATATTCATGAACTTGAAGGAGAAGAAACGAATGTTAAAAAGCTATGCAAGAAAGAAAGTATTGCAAATCATGGAGACGACCACAGTGGGTTTTGTCTGGATACCATCTAGCATTTGCCACTGTTTTTCTTCCTGGATCCGCCTCTGGTGATGTCAGATGGTGACCTTGTCTGGCCTTAGGCAGCCTGTACAAGACTTCCAGGGATCTGGTGTCTGTGGCCCACTCCTTCAGTTGTTATCTAGTCACTCTGCACTCAGCAGTCAGGCTTAAACACCATTAAGTGTGGCAGAATCCCTCCTGGTGTCAGAGCTATTGTTTCCCCTCAGGCTGCAGCCACTCGGAGGGGAGTGGTCTGCCTGAGCATGATGGCTGCTGCCGTATGGGGGATGACTCAGCACCAGGATCCTGGCCACTACTCTCTCAGTTCTCTCTCCAAAGCCTCTATTCTCAGTCTCTCAAGCATCTCTAGTCCACTCTGCCCACCAGCCCCCTTTGCCAGGGCCCAGGGTAAGTGGCTGCAAATGAAAATTTATACATTAGCCCTTTAAAGAACCCTTTAGCCTCTTTGCATCTGTCTCTGGCAGAGAGAAACCCTGCTTTTTGCAACTAGATGTTATCTGTATACTTTTCAGGCTCTTGTGCTAGCCTGGGGATCCCAGCTTAGGGTTTATACCCCACACTTCTCAGGGGGATCCAACCAACTGCTTAAATATCCCTCTGGCACTTTAGCTGCCACCTGTGGGCACCCAGCCAGCCCTCTCGTGTCTCCACTGCATTCTCTGCCAGTCACGCTGTGCTCTGTTTCTTCTGCCTGTGGTTATAAGGCTTCTCTCTCTCACTGTTGTTCAGTTGTTTGTTCTGGGTGATTTCTCCACAATTTAGTTGTAATTCCAGATTGGTCCTGGGAGGAGGTTAGTGTGGCTTCCACTCCTCCACCATCTTGGATCCCCTCCTCCCAGTAATTTCTCAATTTGTTTTTGAGACTGTTTGCAACTTTAGAGAGGCTACTGTGAGGGGTTTGTGCATGAAATTTTGCGACTTTGTGAAGAAGTATTGTTACGGGCTCTGTGAGATTAGGCGTGACATGTGTCTGTTGGATGGTGATTGTATAGTGTGTGCTATAAGTGTGCATATGTCTGAGTTTGGAAGTATTTTGTGTGCATAGTTCACAGCAACTAATTTGAATGTGGCTCATTGTGTAATTGAGATGGAGTGCTTAAGAATTGGATGCATGATTAGTTAAATATGTCTTGTTTAGATTATCCAAATATTGGTTATTTTATATGACTCTTGCAATTAGACAAGTAAAAGAAATAGAGGTTTTAAAAACAGAGAGGGTGAGGTAAAAACTTTAGAATTTCAGATTGTAGGATAGTGTATTGGGAGACGTCATATTGACTAATGACTAATATGTTGAAATAAGTAGAACCCACAAGTGACGCTCAAAATTTCTACTGGGGTGATTTTTTTTTCTGCTACTGCTGCTGAATGAACTACTGGGCAAATTTAATAATTTTGTCAGTCATTCTGAAAATAGTAAAAAATCTGTTGGACATTTAAACACAAGATCAATCCAATCTTATAATATTCATTTAGCTAAATAAAATATTCATTGTGTAAATCAATACTTCACACTTGTTTTAAAAGCAGAAAACTCTCCCTTCTGCTGGAAGCCTGCAATTTCTTCTCTAATTCTCAACCTCTATTTCGATCCTGTTTACTCCCTCGAGGTGGGTAGTCTCCAGCTAAAATGGATTTGGGAGCTGGAAAAGGGAAGAGAAGTCAGAAGTCAGGGACAGGAAGAGGCTAACATGGCTGGTAACATTATAATTTAGTGTAAGTCATCTCTTACCTTCTGAGAGAACCCACTGCTGGGAACTTCCAGATATACTTTTCTTCTAACGGTACAGCCACTTCTCCAGCTGCCTCCCCAGTTCTTCCTCTGGATATGCAGTGGCCCATCTGGTCTGGTGGATCTTGCCTCTCCATTCAGTCCCCTGGGACAGGATGATACAAGCCAACCAAGTCAGGCTCCATCCATGTGTTCCTTATTTAGAGCTCAGGTGATAATTAGCCACCATAGTCAACTTTGCCCTCCCAAATCTGGAAACATGTAAAATTTTCCTACAAATTCTCTCATCACTTTAGTTCCCAGTGGCCTCAGGGTATGTTACAAGGAAGGGAGAATCACCCACTTTTCTCCCCCTTGGAAATCTATGTTCTAAAAATAATATCCTCCCTTGAAGAGACACTCCCTTCTCTCAGCCTCTCCAGCCTCTTGAATAGGAGTTAAATTAATGGCAGCAAAACTTTAGAGCCGGTTGTTTTACAGACTTTATTTTAGAATGAGGGACACTTAGAAGCTTGTTTAGCTCACCATCTTTAGGACATCTGCTGAGACTGAGGCAAAAAGATTTCTGAGTTACCATACTATTAAAAATGAACAGTGACAACAATTAGAAAACTCAGAAGTTTGTTGGGGAAAAGAAAAAATATTAGCAAAGCACAGCTGTTTATGTATATGTGTACATAGGTATCTATATAGATGTCTGTACCTATGTATCTGTGTGTGTGTGTGTGTGTGTGTGTGTGTGTACCAGAAAACAGGAAAGTGGCCAGTGACCATCAAAAATATGTGATACAAAGGATTGCATGATATATTCAAATTTTTAAAAATATTTCTAAGGGATTCAAAAATTAAGACAAATAAAAGGACAGAAAGACAGAACATGATAAAGTATCTAAACACCCAAACATTTCACACAGTTTCAGTAAAATTCTTGAACTTCCTAAAGTTCTTAGGAGAAAATGAACCAGCCAGGAATTCTGAAAGAGAAAAGTAATGAAGGGGGAAGTAGCCCTAACTAATACAAAAGTGTATTTTAAAACTAATAACTGCAGAGTGATCTTAGCAATTAGGAACACATCAGTGCAACTAAATATAAAGCCCAGATCTAATTAAATACATAAAAGCAATAAAGTATATGATAAAGATGACAGTTTGGGTG
>VMDR010026688.1:0-13885 GCA_007922815.1 Macrotus californicus
CAAACCATAGAGCTGCCAAGCGTTTATGGAAAGTATGCGTTGAACACCATACATTTTTCAGGTAAGTAGCGATCATTTTGCTTTTTTCCTAAGAAAAAATTAGAATGACTAGAATGACTTACACTGAAGAAGATTGTTGGGAAGAAGAATATAGAAGCATATCCTTTCTCTTCCTTCAAGTTCGTTGTCACCAGATTACTTAATAAGAATCCTAAAAGAACTGACTGAATTTGAAGAGTTTTCCTTAATTTGTCCTATATCTATCTGCCCCATCTCCTTTTCCTTTATTATTTTAGTGTCTTTTTATTATTTTTATAGGATGTCCACTTTAAGTGTCCCATCCATTTCTTACTATGTTAGTAATTTCTCTATGCCCTCAACTCACTAGAGTCATAGATTTGTGTCTACACAATAACAAATTGTCACTGCTCTTCGCTACCATCACCTATTTAATTGCTCTGGGGTTTATAGAACCATATATTTTCCAGTTACATGGGATGTGAAGGGTCACTAGTCCAACCCAACCCTCATTTTGCACGTATCCTCTCTGTAATATCCCTACTTGATATGTACTCTGTTATTTTTTCTTGTAAAATCAGATTTATTTAATGCCATGTTTGTCATTAATCCTTTAGTGCACAAAGCACTTTACCTTTCAGAATAGAGTGAAAAGTTAGCATTCTTAATGTTTAACTTAATATATTTTCTGGTGTTTTTTCTATAATATCTTTAGATTGTTGTTACCAGAAGCGCCTCCAAAGAAATTCCTTACCTTGGGTTCCAAGTTTCGTTATAGTGGCAGAACGCAAGCCCAAACGAGAAGAGCCAGTGCGTTAATAGATCGCCCAGCCCCTTACTTTGAACGCTCATCCAGCAAACGTTATACTATGTCTCGCAGCTTGGATGGAGGTAGGCATCACTTACTGGCCCTTCATAGTCTTTGTGGCCACCCAATAGGACGAAACCAACATGAGCTTTCAATGAACAGATCCTCTTGGGTAGTATGAAATGTAAAGCACTCGGTCTGTGGCTGAATGGCAAGTTTTAATCCCCCATTCTCAAAAAGAAAGTACCTTTGTGAGTTGAATGTCTGTTACTGTAGATTTCTATAAAATTACATAAAAGAATGCTTCCTAGGGAATGAAGAGCATAGCTTTCTGAAGCTGGTACCTTGAATTTGGAGAGATTCTTTCATTCTAAGTTTTGTAGTCACATACTCGATATAAGTAATCTGGTTCCCTTGCCAACGTACCTTAAATATAGTCAGGTTTGTCTTAGACAATTTGCTTCAGAAGGAAAAGTGAAAGTTAAATTTATCTCTGTTTCTGAAATGTTTTGTGAATACAATGTGAGTCTTATAAGTTAATGAATAATAGCTTATAGAAAAGATGACATTCAAATAACAGAGCAAAGGGCTCCAAGTTAAATCCTTCTGGTTAATATTAATTACTACACCAGATGGACTGGGAGAGCACTGCCATGTGAATGTTCCCTACTGTTGTGTCAAATGTGTAAGTAAAACAGGGAGAGAATCAGTTAAATAACATGTTTAAGGAATGGCATAATCGTGAGTTTTCAGTAGTTTTGGTTTTGTGGGATGGTTTTGTGTTGCTTCTGCAGTTACACGTAGATGTGCTTTCTGCTACAAGACGTGGCAGCTGGAGTAATACTTACCTTAGGCACTGAACCGTGGCCAAGCCTCTGTCTTCTCATTCAGAGCACCTGGAGATTAGTTGTTTTATGGAAGACCAATCCTGTGCACACAAAGAGTTTAAAGTTTCTGGCATGTGTGTAGGGGTTTTAATAATAAACAAAAACATAACTAAAAATAAGTTAATGTTACAAAGGCCTGGGATCACCTTCCTCCTTACCTTTCTTCCACTGCTCTCCATAGTTCGTGATACCCCGGTATGGTTGGTAGGGTGACAGACTCCCTGAATCCCCTGATTAGGAAAAAGACTATTTTCTGAATGGATGACATTATAAGCTGCTTACAGAAGAAGTGAAAATTGTATTATTAGTGCTATGTTACATATGTTACTAGTGAAGTGGAAAGAACACTCACCTGGCTTGGATAAATCAGGCTGAGGTCCAGTTGCTCTGCCTGTGCGGTTGTTGGTGAATGACTGAGGCTGTCCCTGTCCGGTGTTAGTCATCACGCATAAATGGGAGCAAGGCCACCTCTGACGGGGTTGTTGCAAAAGCTGAGGAAGACATACATCAAAGTTCTCTTGTTTGATGTAATTATAATGATCTCAGTAATTGTATTGATAAGTATCCTTATAGGCTTTTGTGAGGTGGCCTAGGAAGTTATGACCATTCTGTATCATCTAAGAGTTTCCCATTTGCAGAATCTCTAACTTAGAACCATGCTTTTAAAATAAGCTGTTTATTAGTCCTCTTCAAGTTGGATCAAGATACTGATATATCCATGTTAACATTGAAGTGTTTCTTTCAGCACTGTCTCACTTGCTCTTCTTTCTCCTTTAGAGAATCTCTGTAAATTATTTGTCAGATATCTCTAAGTCAGTGTTGGAGGCACTTTTGTAGAATCACACCTTTTCCCCTGGATGCCATCCACTTTGTTCAGTGATGTGTACCCAAGGGAACACATGTGTTGTGAATATTGTTTTCCTCATGACCTTTTGTGTGATAATGATTGCTGAGAAGACAGAAGACAATTGTGAAATAAACGTACTAATATCATGCTGTCTCTTCCTCCCTGCCCAAAAGTGATGTTAGTATGTGTTGTCTCTCACTCTTCGGGGTCCTGCCAATTCCAGTGTCTTCCGTGCTGCTGAGCTGGGGCCATGACTGCATGCTGGCATAGAACGTGCTTTTTGCAAGGTCGTGTCTCCTTCAGAACAGCCTAACTGGGCCATTAGGAAGCTGTCTGACATGAGCTTTTTCAGTGGTATAATGAGATATAAAATATCTTACTGAAAGTATTTTAACGAAATGATTTACTATTAAAAAATTTTAGAATATTTTCTTACATTTATATAAATATGAAAGCAGATTATATTTTGACTGTGATTAGCCTCTTATGTGTATTTGAAAAGCAGCATTTATAAGTTTCAGTAAATATTATGCTGTCTAAAACAAAATAATGAGTATCGCATGTTAAAAATTCAACTGAAGCAAGCATCCCTTTCACTAAGATATTTTAGCTGGAACGAATGGCTGCAGCTCATACCTCTTAGACGTTTGCATGTTTTGCCTTTGCATGAGTTTCATTAGCAACATGTCTTTCTTTCTCCAAATAGTAGAGGTGAATGAACATATGTCTATTTTGGTAGAGATATATGCATACCTTTTTAAAATGCAGTAAAAATTAAAACATTTCTGCACTTCAGTTAATGGAGCTGCCCTCTGAATTTTCTAGTCTCTGCCCACATGGCTAATTTTCATTATAACCTTGTGGCTTGTATGTTGTAGGAGACTTTCAGCCATCATTAATAATAACAATTTTTAAAAAATTTCAGTGCTCTTTTGTCAATGGCACTTCCAAAGATATGTTCAGAGTCCAATGTACTAGATCAGTTGTCTACTGAAAATGTTACTAGTTGTGGAACTTGCCACTAGATGTCTGGTGCCAGTGCCCAGCCAGTTACTCTGGAGTAACAGGTTCGGCGGCAGCTCAGCCTCCCATCCTTACATGTACTTACCCCGACGCACATCCTCACCGTAGGTCTTGAGAATGGATGAAAACTGTCTCTGTGGCTTCAAGAGATGAGCGTTTAAATCATTTAGGAAATCCAGTGTAGATGACATAGAAAGTTGAGCCCGTGGTAGCTCAGAGAAAGTACCCGCAAAGCTGTCTTGCCTTTTGAAGACAAATCCGATGTTTTACAGGGATAATTTTTTCCATAGTGGGGTAGTTGATGGTATTTATCTGTCTTCTGAGTTAACTATTTCCCACTTCATTTCTTCAATTGTATTTGCTTTTAGCGTCAGTAAATGAAAACCATGAAATATACATGAAGGATTCTGTGTCTGCTGCAGAGGTTGGTACTGGCCAGTACTCCACAACAAAGGGCATCTCTCAGACCAACTTGATCACCACCGTGACTCCGGAGAAAAAGGCCGAGGAGGAGCATGACGAAGAGGAGGACAGGCGGAAAAAGGCGGAGGGAGCCACCCCTGTCGCAGCGATACGGCACGAGGGAAAGGTACATCTCACAGGCTGCCTCCTAGAGCTTACTCAGACTTTTGAGAACTGGTAAATAACACTGAGACTATAAACCAGGAATGTGTTAAGATTTAGGCTAATTCATATTTCAGCATTAGTCAAATTCTTATTGTCAATTTTTAAGTTATTTCCTGTGTCAACATCTTTCCTTTGAGAGATTCCTCTTCTCAACTTTTTGAGCAGCTTTAACAACTGACATGCTATGTAAGACTTTCAACAGCTGTCCTGTCTGTACTTTTTAAAAATACATTTAATGGCCTGTTACACTTTTCTGTTTGGACTCACATTTCAGAGTTATCACTGAAGCTGTTTTCTTCGTTCCTGGCCCCATTCTCCTACCCAAGGACCATACATTTTTCTAGATACACAGTGTAATGTACTACCAACCTTCTGACTGCAGGTAATTGAGCGCCCGTAGCCTGCGTATTTATACAGCGCTTCCTCTCTTTGATGATTGTAATTCAATCATCAAAGTAGCAAATGGGCACGTTTTGGAAAGTAATATTAAGGCAGAAATTTGTAAGGGAAGATGGGAAGTGAATTTGGCAGCAATTTCTCCAAGGTGTTTTTTTTTTTTTCATTAGATTTAATAACTTCATTTCAGCCAAATTCAGTTTATTTTTAAATATCATGTGTCTTTCTGGTGACCCAGCACAAAGCCATGTAGACAGATCTACTTCTGGCCACCAGTTTCTGTAGGGAGCAAAGCCGCTCCCTAAAAGTCAGAAAACACTGGGTGGTCTATACGCAATGAGGATGGGAAAGAGTGGCTCCTGCAGTGTACACAGTGCAGAACGGAAGGAAATAGCAAAATAAAAATGCCATGTAACTTGCAGGCTGGGCTGAAATTTGCATAAATCTGACTCAGAAATGTTCTTTTGCACACGGACTCTTCAAATATGGATTTGTATGCAGGGACTCACACCGAGGACTGTCAGAAAACATTCCTTTTGACAAGAATTTAATGGCGCTGGCTAAAAGGGCACACACAACAAACTTGTCGTCGTGGTTACGTTAGGGTGCTCCAAATGACCCAGGCTGTCATTTTTTTTTAGGTTAAAATTATTTGCCAAACAGGAAAATAAAAATAGGATAGGAAATGATGGCAAAAAATATTAGAGTCCCTTGTGCTGTTAAAATTTGCTTTGTTCTGAATTTTGAATTTATATGCTCTTCCTTTCAGTTAAGTCGAGGCAGGTTTTACATGGGACGTGAAAAGGAGATGGTGTACCTGAACAGCAAATGCATTCCACCATTTCTTGAACTCTCCCACACCAACGTATGATTCTCATGGGTGTGTAAATATGATTAAGTGGCACATAAAAGTAAATGACTTTTAGTTTGCTCCAAAAATAGATCCAGGCAGTCTCACTTTACGTGATTACATAAAATGCGGAACAAAGCAATCGCCACTTTGGGCCTTTTATACCGTGGGAAAACAGGAAAACTAAGACGCTTATAGTCTGATCCTCTGAGAAGCCAGCACTTTGACCCAGTGGTGCTTCAGGAGGGCTGTGGCCGAGACCCCGTGCTGACGCAGGTGGATGGCTGTCTTTGTTTTCCACCATGCAAATCTGTCTTTTAAAGACTACATTAATGAGCAACATGAAAGATTACACCTTAATTTTATTCTTCCCCATCTTCAAAAAGTAACATAGAGGGTACTCATTTTTTAAAGAAAAATGAAACTGTACTACTAAAAATATTATTGAGCAACTGGTCCCCTGTTCCTCTGAGAGGAGACATGTTCCCCAGCTGTGATCACCCCAGATGATTGGGTGGCCTTTCGCCACTGCCGGGACAGTTGTCAGCGTGCAGAAGTCAGCTTATAACATCTGCATTATGCTCAGTTGAATGAGATTTCTGCAGGATCTTGTTGAAAACACAATGTTTAGTGTCACATGTGAGTGTTAGGGAAAGACATGCTTGTCTACTGAAGAGGCCCTTCTAAATTCTAGTATATCCGTGATATAATTTTATTTGTGCCTTTTCTTACCCCTTGTCTCTATTGTTACCAAGTGAGAATTAGATAACCAGCACAAAGCAGGTCGGGTAATTTCCATGCTGTCCGGTCACTAGGCAAAACACAAGTATGTGTGAATACACTCTCTCTCTCTCTCTCTCTCTCTCTCTCTCTCTCTCTCTCTCTCTCTCTCTCTGTCACAGAGAGCTGCAGAAGTCTAATTATCTTCCGGCTCTGTGTGACCACGACTTGAACTCCCTGAGCTGTGGCAGCTTCGATGCTGCACACAGGTCCTTTTTGGGGTTTGCTTGCTTTCCTTTTTCCCCTCCTAGCTCAGCAGCCCTCTGCGACCTGCGACCACAGGAAACTGGCAGTGGTCCTTGAGACCGCCCAGGCCAGAGGAAATGTGAAGAGCCTCCCATTCCCGCAGAAGCCTGAGCTCACTGGGAGGCTGCTTTGTGGGAATGCCTGCCTTTGTCATTCTCTTAAGAACTCAAACTAGGAGCAGTAAACATACCGCTTATCTGCTAAGAAAAACCAGAAGGCTGGGAAATTGTATCTTTCTATTATTCATGGGCCACAAATAATACAAAGTAAACTCCTGTAAGCCATAGTACTAGAAAACATGTTGTTTTTGCTTGCTAGCTTGTTGAAATCACTTATTGGAGACTAAGTTCCATTTAAATCACAGATAAAGGAGCCAAAATAAGAATTTTCAGAGGAACCTCAATTCTTTGTGGAGGGTCAGACTTCCTAATATGCTAATTATTGAATTTCCTGATTGAAACTGCTTGTCACATAGGAGTGGGGCCAGAAACTTCTTTATTTGGAAACTCACCTGTTTTGGGTGTAACTGACTAACCAAGGAAAGGTAATGCTAAAGATTTCATTTTACGTATCAAAACTTGGATTCATTTTTATTTTTAATCCAACTGAACCACAGTAACAGATCTGTTAGGTACAGATCAGGAGTCGTTATTGAAAGTCTTGATTTTAAGTTATCAGAGTTATATTTAATCTCAAAACCTTGAAACTTTCTAGGGTTGTTCATCTTAAGATTTTTTGATCATGTGAAACACGTAGACTTTGAAATTGCCCACAGATAACTTCATTCTGATTTTTTTTTAAAGTTCTCCCTCGATTTGGTGGTCTGATGGGAAAATGGTAGCCATTCGTGGTCATGTTGGCATGCACCTGAGTACTTTAAAATTCATGAACAACCCTAGTGCTAAAATTCTTGTTTTACAATTTTATATTGATACCCATAAGAAAATTAACTAATTGCAGTTTTCTTTTTGTCCTTTTGCACCTCTGTTTGCTGCTTTCTGTCTCTCTCTCTTTCCCATCAGTCACCTAGGCTTGGCACTGACTCATGTCCCCTGTCCCCCCCATCAGCCCGTTGTCCCCCTGCATCTCACACAGAACTCCGTAGGAGGTGTAAGGAGAATGACCGCCAGCCTCCTGCTTCTGAGCCCTCTAAAGACACTGTGCCCGTGCACGGAGAGCCCTCCGTGGACGCTGACGGCAAAGGGAAGCCGTACCTCGGGGACCAAGATGTGGCTTTTAGCTACAAACAGCAAACTGGCAAAGGGGCCACCCTGTTCTCCTTCTCCTTGCAGCTCCCTGAGTCGTTCCCTTCTCTTCTAGACGACGACGGGTACCTGTCTTTCCCCAGCCTGTCTGAAACCAGCCTCCTCCCCCAGAGCTTGCAGCACTATCTCCCAATTCGCTCACCCTCCCTTGTGCCCTGTTTCCTCTTCATCTTTTTCTTTCTGCTCTCCGCCTCCTTCTCAGTGCCATACGCCCTCACTCTCTCCTTCCCTCTGGCTATGTGCCTCTGCTACCTGGAGCCCAAGGCGGCCTCCTTGAGTGCCTCACTAGACAATGACCCGAGTGACAGTTCAGAGGAAGAGGTGTGTACCTCGGCATAGAACACACTTCCCTGTCGTGGTCGGGGCCTTGGTCCGAAACAGTGTTAAACGGCTGCTGCGATAGTGGTCCTACTTTCAGAGCCTCATTTATTGTCTGTGCCAATCTGTGCAGAGGTTTTTGTGTGTTGGGGGAAACTGCCCGGCCCCAGGGTTAGGCACAACACCATGTGGATGTAGCAGTCCAAGCCCAGCCCAGCCCAGGATCGCTCTGCTACCCACTGAATAACACCAGTGGTCAGGGCCTCAGCCAGAAGTCAACTCTAAATAACCTGTTAGCTATGTAAAAATCAGAGTTAAGTTAAAGGTTTTGTTCAGTTACTATTGAATAAATTACACACAAGACAGACATATAACTTCCGACTAGATTTATAGAGTGAAAAGATGTTTTATCCAACATCTTCTCGTTATAATGTTGATGAGATGCCATACGAATTTAATTCTTGTTTACATCAGTGAGCCTGTGGCAGCATTGGCTTCATTGTATGTCATTTCACGTAAGGTCACAGACCCTGTTGACGTTAAGTGGGGACTTACTGCATCCTGATACCATGATACATAGTGGTGACATGGTCTAGATCGGTGATTTTTAACCTTTCTCATCTCCTGGCGTCCATTGACTAATTCCTAAAATTCTGCAGTAAATAGGTATAATTTTCATTCATTCACACTAGACAGCCGTGTTGGCTGTTGTCATTTTTTATGTGACAATCTAAGGGAAAAGAGGTCAGTGCCCCTGACTAAACAGTCAGGTACTGTGTGTTGTAAAAGTTCCTGTGGCACTCCGGTTGACAATCGCTGGTCTAGATAAGTGCCGCTCAGGACAGGTCGGGGACAGTGCCACCACAGGGTGTGCTGTCATCCTCATCTGGGCAGCTTTACAAAATTGTGAATGCCTTTCGTTCCTGGAGATTCTGAAGTGTCCCTACTACTGTCTTCTCTTGTCATTGCCAGACTGTCAGTGTTACTCACAGAGGTAAGCCAGATTCCATGGGTGTTGTGGATGAGAAAGGTTAGAGCATTTTAAGTGCCCACAGGACGTCAGTCATTGGTAGGGCCAGAAACAACTGCCATTGAAAACATCAGTTTTCAAGCAGTCAGGAAAAGACTCTTTCAAGGTTTCTGTACATTGTAAAAACGGGCTGAAATTTCATAAGCACTAGCAATGCCAGTGCATATATTGGGTGAATTCTTTGAAATTCAGCATGAGCCAAAATTCCCCCACACAACTGGACAGTCCAGAAAGGCCAGGGAAGTTGGAGGGGCCTCTAGCCTTCAGCCAGGCAGGTGTTCAGTGGGGAAAGGACTTGGGCCTTCAGCCTCCATCCAAGAAGCCACACCACCTGTCTGTTTTCTGTCCCTCGTCCGAGCCATTGGGTGAGCTGATGTTGTAGCCAGCAGTTTTTCCTCTTAATCGCTCTCCTTTCCCACCACTCCATAGCTGTATGAACAGCAGCCCAGCAGTTTCCCTTTCTACAGGATTCAAATAGAGCACAGGGAAAAAGAACAGAAGCTGCCAACAGAGGTACCTGGCTGTCACCTACCCTCCTACCACACCTCCTCCAGGCCCCTCCAGCTCTCTGTTCCCACAGAAGAAGGGTTTTGTGGCAGGAGACAAGCCCAGCACTCCCAGCATCAAAAAAATATTTACAGAGTCAAAGCAACACTGCAAAAAGAAAGGAAAGTCTTTTCAGTTTTTGCTCAGCTAGAAATCATGTGAGCTACACCTGTGAGTATATAGTATTGCCAGGGTGTGTAAGGATCTATATTTAGTGGTATTATGATCATTTCTCTGCAGCAGAATGAAAAAATGGGAATGGTTTCACAGATATTTGAAATAAAAGTCTAAGCTTTTCAATTTGATTCTGCTTAAGAACCCTTTTCATGGTCCTTGGGCCATATGTGACTTAGCTCCAAATATATATGTGGTTACATGCATTTACATATATATTTTTATGTATGTATATATGTATGTATGTATAGTTATATATATAACTTTTCATACATGGAAAATGTTTTAAGAGAAAACTAGTTTAAATCTTGGGCTTTAATAGCACTCTTTCTCACAGTGGCAATATTATCAAATAATACAGGACTAGAACATACAACAATTACGAACACAAGTTTATCTACAAAAACTATAGCTTATTTCCAACCTGGACATACGTTTTTCTTTTGGCAATGGTTAGTCATCAGGCTAACATAAAGCAAAAAGATTGCCATTTTATGCATTCCGAATTCCAGGTAACTGAACTTATGTGTAGCAAACCACACAGATCTTGTGCCTAATCCAGGGTGTACATCATGGTGTAATCAATGCATGAGAATTAATGTTAAACTTGGGCATGTCTGCATTACATCAGCAAAACAAATCACAGCAGTACTCGTGCAAGCTAGTGACCATGGGACTGGAGCTTCCCAGTGTGGGCCTCTCCTTGTTACTGCAAACCTCTCAGACCGCGAACCAGCTCTGGCCACTGCGGTCTCCTTAGCCCTCCCCTGCAGCCTCCCATCAGCTGTGGAGCTCTCCTGACACAAGACTTCCCATTGGACCATCTGTTCAATGTTGTCTCTTAATGCCAAGTGTTCAGAGCTATGCACTCTAGTTCAAGCTGAGCTAGAGAACTCATATGTAGGTCATTCAGTTAAAAAAATAGCCATTTGTTTACATGGCCTGTTTCATCCTTCAGGCCTCAAGCACTTTGGCAGCTAAGCTGGATGACTGTGTAACATACAGTTCAGCCCTTTGACTCTCATTTTGCAGGGTCACTAATGGCCACAGTCCTTTAAAAATATTTTATCATCACTGCTTACATTTTTCACTTGTGGTGGTGGCTTAATTAATTGCAGCCTCTTTCCAGACTGAAACCCAATGAAGAAAGGCTTAATCATCTCAGACATAAAGCTGTTGGTCAGTAATCATTTTCTTTTGTACTTTCCGAGTGGTCAAATAAGAAGGGGCAGTATATTAAATTATCTTTCAAGAAACATAAGGCGAATTTAGCTCACCATACCATAGAATGTAATTACATATGAATTTCCAAAGAATTTTTTGATAATGCAAAAACCAAAAAGATAAAAGCAAATCTGGAAGAAAAAAATTGATCACTTTATTTTAACAGTTTACATTGTATAAACATAGATTACATGATAGTTCAAGATGTGCTATACATTTTGCAGTTTTGTTTAGTGATAGTATATTATATAAATAACAGTTGCTATAAAAGCTGTTTTATTCAGCTTTTATAACTTCATTTATTAACTATTTATTGACCAGGCACTCTTGATTTTTGAGTGGCTGACTGGGTACCAAGTAGGAATTTGAGGAAGTTTAGAATGGCCTAAGCTGTTATTTATCTATAGCTGGGAAAAACAGTAGAAATAAATATGTAGCATTATATTAATCTCAATATATTACAATTATTATAGGTATTTTTAGTTCTCTGTATGTTAGATACCGTATAAAGCACTTAGTACCCTTAACGTGATATGGTCACAGTTATTTTCCCCATTGTACTAGAATAAAATTGGGATTAAAATACGACCATGCCCAATTTGTCACAGATTTAAATCCAGCAAGGATTTGAGCTCATGCCAGTCTGACGTCAGACCCCTCACATTTCACCACAACTGTAATCTACAGCCAAGATGCTTGGAAAGTTCCCGATAAAAAATTTTTAAGCCACAGGGAAATAGTCTATGTAGGAGGAGAAATACTTTCAAGAACTTTTGAAATCTTTAATACAATTAGTTAGCATACTGAGCACAAGGCATTCTTATTTGTTCTTGAAAGTTTAAGCATCTGTTTGAGTCGTTATGTGCCCTTGAACAGTAACCACTCTCTCTCCCGGGTTCAGACTGGCCTTTTCCTAGACTCAGTGGGCGGGGCCCCGGTCATGCTATAGCAGTGGGCACCCAAGAAAAGTAATAGCCACCACCGCCCCTGCCAGGTGTTACTAAGGTGGTCAAATCATGAAAATGTATCAACTCACTTTCTTTACCAGCCTACTAAAAATTATTTTCCACTTAAACATAGTAGCAAGTGGCCAGAACGACGACCTCAGGGGCACCATTGCACAAATTCCAACTCCTTCTCTTTTAGGAATATATAAAATGAACGTTTGGGATACTGCCAAGAAATTGTCAACCTAGTCAGAGTTACATAAGCATAAATAACATTGTCCCACTTGTCCCTTCTTGCCATTTCTTGTTCTTGAGACTGAGAGATTATTTTGAGAGGCAGATTTATAACCTTAGAGCCCCCAGTTTTGATTTTTGTTTTCAAAATATTATTCACACATTTTTACTGAAGGGAATTTTAATGCTTCGTTGATATTGTGGAAGGAAAGTCAGTTAATATTATATTAGGGCACTTAGATGTCCCAGTTTCAATGGCTTATGGCTCTACTCTCCTCCAGAGAAAATAGTTTTTGTTTTAAATCATAAACCTCTGAAACAGATTCAAAACCAGTCCTGAAATTACTCCTGTAATTCTCTCCTGAAAACCTAGGCTCTGACAAATGCTGTGCTTTGTTTTATTTGTTTCCAAGTAGATGTCTCTCTCTCTTATTTTTTTAAATTTTTATTTGCTTCATTTGAATGGTTTTCTTTTTGGGAAGAGATGTTTCAGTACATACTTTGATATACTTTATATTGGAGGGTGGGGCAAAATAAAGACATCACATAATCTTTAAAAATATCTAGTTAGCAGTGCTACTTGAAAATTGAGTTACTTTTTTTTTCTTCCATAAAACATATGCCTGTGAGTCACTGGCATGTGCTTTTTATAATTAATAGGTAATGCAGACAGCCTGGTTGTCATAAATGGGTATAAACGATCAACATGGTATAAATGAGGGGCTGAAAGTCCAGTGACTGTTATAGTAGCTTTTTATTTTAATTTACCTTTCAAATATGTGAAATATTACTAGAATAAAAAAACATACATAAACATCGAATTTATTTTCATTAAACATTTTTAGGTGATCTGTCTTGGGTTTTAGTTAAAACTGGGGGAAAAGATGTCAAATTGGTCTTCCGGAGACATAAAACCAGACAGGTCAGCCTGGCTAGCGCAGTTCCTGCGGTTCAGGCGGGCTGCGCGCCTCTGGTCTTCCTCTGAGTGGCTCTGCTGGTGAAACCAGGCTCTGGCCTTTCTTTTGCTTTTGCTTGACCCTGCGTTCTTGCGGGAAGGTAGTGACACAGACCGCAGAGAAAGAGAATGAACTGTTCAGCCTGCCACATACCCAATTTAACCCCGTGCGTTTGCTTTCTATTCCTGCCTTTCTCCTGGAACCCGATCACTTCTGTGATCAACAGACGGACAGCGAGCGCACGGACACCGCGGCCGACGGGGAAACCACCGCCACTGAGGTTGGTCCATTAACTGAGGGTGGTGGCTCTGCATTTAGGAACTTTGTACGTCAGCTTTAGAGTGGAGGGAAACTCTAACTTCAACAGTAGGAGTTAAATATATTCTGTTGCCTAGACCACTGGTGCTCAAACTCCATCCGGCATCAGAATCCTCCGCTGAGTCCCAGCCCCATGCTTCTCATTCTGAAGAAGGTCTGGGGTGGGAATGGAGAATTTACATTTCTAACGAGTTTTCCGATGATACTGATTCTGTCAGTTTTAGTTAGGATCACATTTTGAGAACCCTTTGGCTAAGTGATAGTACTTACTTTTAATACACTCCCCTATCCCATAGGAGAGCCTGTTTATCATAGCCATGATGAGTGGGAGGAGCATTGTGATTAATTTAATTAGCATATTGACTAGATACAGATATATATTTTTTAATCC
>VMDR010026689.1:0-13903 GCA_007922815.1 Macrotus californicus
TTTGTTTATTTATTTTTAGAGAGAGGGGAAAGGAGGGAGAAAGAGAGGGAGAGAAACATTGTTGTGAGAGAGCAACATTGGTTGGTTGCCTCTCATATGTGCCCCAACTTGGGACTGAACCCACAACCCAGGCATGTGCCCTGATGAGGAATCAAACCAGTGACTTTGCCCTGAAGAACAACACCCAACCAACTGAGCCACACCAGTCAGGGCTGTATTTTTTTTTTTTTAATAAATTTTATCTTTGTTCTTGGAACACATCTAAGAATGAATGTCATGAAATATCAATTGTAAGAAATAGAAGTCCTTAAAAAGAAAACTCCAGAAAACTAAAGGTGGGTCCTATAGATCCTAATAATATGTCTAAGGTTTAAACTCTTAAACTCATTCACTTTAAAGCACAGAGAGGCATATAAATGATTTTTTTACCCATCTTAATGATCTATTTCATTGAAATAGGAAACAAAAACCTATGTTCAACTGAAAACAAAGAAATTATGACTTCTTAGACTTTATTGAGCTGGGTGGTAAAGATGCCTTTCTGGGGACCATGAAATGAATAAAATTACCAAAGGTGCTATACTCTGGCTTATTTCTTACTGAGTTCAAGGATCCTGGAGGATCCTCTCATCTATGTTTGTTTACTGTATTCCTTCTTGGATCCTGTTTCGTTTTGTGAATCTCCTTATTCCACCTTTATACCATTGTCCACAGCTATTTACCTGCTGTGCTTTTGGTCAAGAATTCTTGTCAACGTAACACCCTGAGCCCACTTTATTTGCAGTCCTTCACTGAATTTTGGCTTTTGATTCTTATTTCCTCTTCAGGATTGCATTAAAATTTGATATGCAAACTTACTCTCAACCGTGTAATGTACACTATAGAAAGAAAAATGGTGCTTATCTTATTTCTCATGAATATAAACTTTGAGGAACAAGGATTTGATCATGTCTCCTATTCTGTAAAATGCTTATAGGGTTAAACTTTGCAGGATTTTAGGTGTTGTCATATAGGGAACCAATTACCTGAGCAACCCTTCAATGAAGGATTGGGTTGGTCTGAGACTGCCAAGCTTTAATGTATTTCTAACCTGATTCTGTCTGTCTCATTTTGCTCAGCTCTTTTCTTGGAAAGAGAAGTAGAAAACGTGCCACGGGTAATCAGCCAAAGGTTGTGGAATGTGTACAGTGAGCTGGGGACAGTGATGGTAAAAGCTGTATAGAGGGAAAGAGGTAAACTAACTAGGAATGTCTAAATAGTATGTCAATTCTTCCAGGCCTGGGAAATTGGCCTGTTTTGCCTACATCAGATCACCAGCATCACAACTGTGCCTGGCACACAGTAGATGTTCAGAAAATATTTGTTGCACAAACTGAAAGTGTTACCAGTGATGTGGGCTCTCTTGGTTCTTGAGTTCGGCAAAGAAATAATTCAGAATGAAGAACTGTGGCACAAGAGGAAGTTCACTTAGCATTCAAAGCAAAAATACACTCAAAGGGATTTGAGCAGGTTGCTCAAAGAGCTGCCTTGGTCTTTTAGAAAGAAAGTCACAGAGGCAGAAAGTTATAGAGGCAAAAGAAGAGACTGTGGAGACAGGTTCAAAGGGTTCGCTCTGGATGAGCTGCTGAAGTGTGCTGCTCCCCTGGCTGCAAGTCTTGTGGTGACCCTTAAAACTTAGGAGAAAGAAAGCAAAGATACATACCTGAAGAAAGAAGGCACCTGTGTGTGTGTGTGTGTGTGAGCAAGTGCGACTGAGCATGAGTATGCACAAGCACATTGGGTTCTTTGTCTTAAGGGTTTTTATCTGTTTTCTAAAGGCAGGAATTTTAGGGGAGGTCTCAGGGGAGGGTCTAATAGAATATTCTTCATCTTTCCAGGTGTGTCCTTTTATAAGCTGATTTATCAAAATGAACTATTAGGTCAGAGTCAGGGTCGCCACTGATAGATCCGCACCAGGGTTGGGGGGCATTGGTCATTGTATCTGGTCTTGATACCAGCCATGGCCATGGCTTCGTCTTTTCTGGACCTGGAGCTGAAACTCAAATGAGGCCTAAATGTTGTCTCAATTGACCAATACTTTCTCTCTGTGGTCAACGAACCCAAGGCTTTGTTCCTAAGATTACTCGATGCTGATCAGACCCTCAGTGCCCTGAGGGCTGAAGGGAGTGGTCCTGAAAGGGGGAGGAGGCCAGTTTGAATAAGCCGTCCCAGTGTTCCCGTTTCACTTGCCAAGGGATTTCCCTGGCTTCTTACTGTCCTGCTCATAAGAACAACTTCTCACTTTGTTGTTTAAGGGGAAATGTTTGCGCTCTAGGAATCGACCAGGACCCTAGTGGGCGGGCTGTCCTAGACGAGGCTGTCTGCATTTCTCTTTCGGGAGCTGAGGAGTCTGAGTGGTTGGCAAGGGAAGAAGTTCCCACCCTTCCTGCGGTTCGCAAGGAGTCGGACCCGCCGCGGCTCGTGGGAGCGGGGAAAGGCGTTCCTCCGCGCAGCCCCACTCTGCGACCCGCACAGCCGGGTCCCGTCGGGTCCGCGCCCCGCCGACGAGACTCCCTCCGTGTTGGTTAGTCTGGGTCCCCCTGCCCCGCCAGCTCCACCCTTGCCCCTGCTCCACCTCTCTCCTTGTGCCCCGCCCCAG
This sequence comes from Macrotus californicus, assembly GCA_007922815.1. Taxonomy (NCBI): domain Eukaryota; kingdom Metazoa; phylum Chordata; class Mammalia; order Chiroptera; family Phyllostomidae; genus Macrotus; species Macrotus californicus. The sequence goes on from VMDR010026689.1 coordinate 2,639, forward strand.
GTCCGCTCCGCCCAGGTCCCGCATCTTTCCCACGAGTCCCCCGGCACCTGAGGCTGGGTCCCCAGCCCTGCCTTTCCCAGCTCAGTCCCCTCCCGGTCCCTCGCTCCAGGTAGACTCCGACCCGTGCACAACCACACCCCGCTCCCCGGCGGCGGCCCCGCCCCTCGGCGCTGTCGCGCCCCTTCCGCCCTCATGCCCCGCCCCCTCCCTTTGACGTGGCAGAGGCGGCACCAGCCATGTTGGCCCCGCGGAGTTCTGCGCGGAGGCCGGGGGCGGGGCGGCGCCGGCCCTGATTGCACTGCCACCGCTCCTCTGCTGCTTCAGCTCGGCGGATAGAACTGAGTTTGCAAGGCGGAGGCTGCCACTGCCGCGGATCTGATAGGGGGGCACTGTGGTAAGGGCCGGCCTCAGCGCTGCCTGCTCCCCGCTTCCCCGGGGACCGCGGGCGCTCTGCGGGGCGCGGGGGAGGGGCGGCTGTGCGACGCCTGGGCTGGCTGGCTGGCGGGCCGGGGTCTCGGGGGTGGGGCCTGCCCTGCCTCTTGGTGCCTCGGGGCAAGCGGGGCATGCTTGGGCCCGGCGGGGCAGCCCTGAGACCTGAACCTGTCACCCTTCACCCGCCACCCTCTTCATTCTTCCTGGGGTCCCCGCACCCAGTTTCCCTGGATCAGGTGTTGGGAGTAGAGTGAGAAATGGCAGCTAGAGCATCTGGCCCAGCACCCCACCCCTGCCTCCGAGGTGATGATGTGCCTTCCTCACCCCAGGCCATTACTGCTTTGGGGGACTTGGACTTCTTGTTCCATTCTTTGCCACATCTGAAGTGCCCTAGACTTTGAACCGAGGTGACTCGTCACCCGCAGTTTGGCCTTGGGAGTTAAAGGGTAAAGCCTGCGCCTTGGGCCTTGATTACGAACAGAGGTCACTTTTCAGATCGGACCAATCTTAACTGGCCCTAGTGTTGTCCCTTTTTGGTGGGAAGGGAAAAGCCATAGGAAACTTACGTGCCACCACTGGAGTGTGTTTTATTGAATTAACGTTTCCACGTGAGCTTCCTTACTCTCCACCCCTCAAAGCCAAATTAACTTGGCTTAAACAAGTTTTACATATAAATACAGATATAAATATACATACATGTTAAATTTCCTTTTCGTTCTTCCAGCCATTTTTAATTGACCTAGAGTTTTAAAGTTGGATAGGGCCTTGTAGTTTTCTAGCCCAAACCCTTAATCTTACCGGTGAGAAATTGAGGATCCGAGAGGTTAAGCTGCTTGTCTGATACAAAGCTGGTCATTGGAAGTAGTTGAGGACAGTTCATTGAGGAACTTGCAACTGAAAAGTAGGAGGCGCATTTTATTTTCTGTTAAATACATCTGATTGGGAGGAAATACATCTAGTTTAGGATATTTTTCACTTGGTTATCTGTAAAAGGGCTAAAATGTGAATATTGAAAAATTGTATCATAAGTAAAGTCTTTTAAAGTGCTGTGGGCATGTTTCCTGTGCTAGGTTAAAGTCATATGCTACTTTGTCTCTTTCCTTTTAGTTACACCACGAGAAATCATTTAAAGTAACTCCCACTGATTGTCAATTGTGCTGAAAAAATGATACATTTGTTTAGCGTGGTCTTTTGTGTTTTGTGCTACTTAGAAATGTATAGCGACTAAATGTTAAGTCTGCATGCTATTATAGTGCCTCAGTCATTCATTTGGGTTTATGGTTTTATGCGAACATAATATTAGGAGAGAGTGCTGTCAAATGTGATTTTATAAAAAGCTGGTTTGTAAAAAGGACTTCGGTTCAGATATGCCATTGTTGGATATGGGACCAACCGTGGCAAATTTTGTACTAGGAATAGTGATTTTGAGATTGAGCAGTTGCATGTCTATACAGTTGAACTAGTTAAGATGAAGCAGATGGGCTGTTTTTCAAAATACTGCTGGAAAGTGAGAATGTAAGAAATAAAATAGAGGTGATTTAATGAGCAAATATGATCTTAAAGCAGAAGATAAGTGAGCAAGAGGTGGGGCATTGTGCTCCAATATCACTCAGGTGATATTTAGTATGTCTTAAGAAAAAGTAAGCAGCAGAATTATAATCCAGCTTTGTTACCAGTTGTAGAAACTGAAACCTGGCCATTGCCTGTGTGTAAATGTCTTCATGTTAAGTCTCATAGGGCCTCTCTCTACCAGGATCCCTGATTGCATTAAAACCCCGATGTCCTAAGGCCATGGTTATCAGGACTCCTTTATTCTTAAATATAGTTGAGGATTCCCCCGCAAACCTGCCTGGTTTAATAGAAGACAGGTGTATTTACTTTCTTTCTTTTTCTTTTTTTAAAGAAGATTTTATTTATTTCTTAGAAGGGAAAGGGAGGGAGAAAGGGTGGGAGAGCAACATCAAAGTGTGAGAGAAACATCCAGTGGTTGCCTCTTGTACACCTGCAATGGGGACCTGGCCTGCAACCCAGGCACATTCTCAGACTGGGAATTGAACCTTTTCGTTGGCAGGTCAGCGCTCAATCCACTGAGCCACACCAGCCAGAGCGGACAGGTGTATTTTCATATCTGCTGCTGCATTCAGTCTGTTGTGATACATTGTTTTAGATGAATTATGTGAAGGAAATCTGGTTTGTAGACATGTAGCTGGAAAAAGGAGAGATCTTCTCATAGCTTTTTCAGATAATTGTGAATATTCTTCATGGATACTACACCAAAAATTAACAGTTTTAAGTAAGAAATCAAGAGTTAATTACAGTGTGGAATCTGAAACCTTGGAAGTGAACTTTTTGTACTCTGTTGCATTAAATGGAGCATTTATTAATGCATGATTTGGTAACATCATGAATTGATCATTTTGTTACTGGCCCTGGGGTTCTTGGGTTTCCCAAGATAGAAATCACGAGGAATTTCCAGACAGAATTTATTAAGCTTATGCTTGAGCACAGGGAGGCAGCACAGAGGAAAGGCAGGTCCACTTGAACTGGCTCAGAGGAGGGCTCTCCTTGGCTGCTTTTATAAGTGGGGGACAAAGAGGACTTGTGTGAAAAGATGGGCTTGTGAAGGTTCCAGAGTGGAAGTTTCTATGTCAGGTCACTTGGCAACTTTCTCCCCAAATGCGAAACGGGGGCACAATGGTGTGTTACAGCTCATTACCGTCACCCCAGGAAGGTCATATAGCCGCCAGAACTTACCAACCGCGTATGTGGAACAGCGGTTTAGACATGTTTTAGCTGCTTGGTCTTTATTTGGTTGCTTGGCCACCTGTTTTTTTTCCATTTCTGGGGCCCAAGTCCCTTATTCTCTCGACTTGGGGGTACTGCTTCATTCAGTAATGTTTATCTTCCAAATGTTGACATGTTTTGTTTTGCAGTATTTTCAAAAAATCACATTGATATCACCACCGATACCAACAGAAAATCGTCACATATTAGGAATTTGTGACGGTCACAGTAGTGGATACAAGTTCTCAAAAATTGTAGTATTTGCTTGAAACCTCATTTTGTCACAGGCAACAAATAATGTCAGCTGTTCTCCAGGTGACGGGCTCCCTTCATCCATTTTGAAAAAATATGAGACAAATACATAAGTACTAGTAATGTATCATTCTTTGAGAATTGAGGAAATGGTCACTCAAAACATTTTTTTTTTTTTGTAGTTCAAATGAACAACCACAATTGATCTGGTACATTTTAATACTTTTTGGTGCTGCATTTTAGATCATCTTAGATTATAGGTTTAATTAATGAACAGAAAACTTCATTTTTTTTTGTAGAAGTAATGGGAGGAATTACATAGTCCTGGAATTTATATCACATCTGCAGCGTGGAAGCTGTTGCTAAACACTGGGTTTCTCTCCCAGAGGAGGTTTGTTTCTCCTGCTGTTGCCTGTGTTACAGTTTAGGTTGTCATCTTGTAACTTCCCCTCTGACTGTCTCAGGCCTTGTTTTACTATTATGTTTCAACAGCCACTTTTTTCTTGAGAGCTTATGCCGTCTTTCTCAAAACAGTCTCCTATATTTTCCCTCAAGATAATCTTTTCTAAGTAAATTTAGTTATCTTAGAATTTCTTTTTATTCTCTGTCAACCTTTAGAAAATTCATGGTTGCTCTTGATCAGTGTGCAATTATCTACTTGCTTCTCAGAATCTGATTGCAGGCAATCGTCTTTAATTTGTATTTTATTATTAATTGAGGTATAATTGGCATCTTATTTCTTTTTAAAGATTTTATTTTATTTATTTATTTTTAGACAGAGGGGAAGGGAAGGAGAAAGAGAAGGAGAGGAACTTTGATTGATATGTGAGGGAGGCATCGATTGGTTGCCTTCCACATGCCCCCAACCAGGGACCCAGGCTGCAACCCAGGCGTGTACCCTGATCGGGAACTGAACCAGCCACCTTTTGATTTGCAGTATGAAACGCAACCCCCTGAGCCTCTTCAGTCAGGGCAGCATCTTATTTCTTTTAAGGAAGAGGGAGCTCTTAGCTACTTAAGATACTTAGAAAGTGAAGCTTAACAAAGCTTAACAAAGCGTCACGCTCTGTAATTTGTGTTATCAAAATCTTTTTGTAAATTTTTCTAAAATTAAAATTATTATTATATGTAATTTGCTTTTATCAAATTATACTTTTTCTTATTCTCACTTATGTTTGAGAATCAGGTCCTCATCCTATAGTTATTCTTAGCAACTTCAGTATCTATGTTGGCTCTTTTGGCACCTTATCTTCATAATTCTTCAGTTCTTAATGTCTTTTATTTCTTCTACAAATCTTTTGGCCAGCCGCATAGCACTTGAAACTCTCTATCTTTAATTTTTAGTTTCTTTCCATTACTAACCACTGTTGCAGTTTGAGAGCATGAGATAGAATTGTTACCTAGATAGGAAAGCTGGCATCCTAGATAGGCAGTCCTAGAGTAACAAGGTGGACGTGTTGCTTGATATTTGCTCCTAACAAGAGTGTCATTCCCCTCCCCTGGTAGTAAACTTGCTACCTCTTCTTGGGCCTAATGGGCATTGGGTTTAGTAGATCATTTATTGTTTTGTTATAAGTGGGGTTATTGTTGCTTGCTAATTTTTTTCCAAGATAAATATTTTCATTTGGTCTTGAATTCTAATGAATTAATATTGCTGAAAGTGGGGAAAAAACATACTTATTTTGAATTTTCTTAAGAGAATTTGAAAATATCTTTGAATTTTTTTGCAGAAATAAGAATCAAGCTCTACAATGACAACCTATTTGGAATTCATACAACAAAATGAAGAACGAGATGGAGTCCGATTTAGCTGGAATGTTTGGCCGTCAAGTCGACTAGAAGCTACCAGAATGGTGGTCCCAGTAGCAGCCCTATTTACGCCGCTGAAGGAGAGACCCGACTTACCACCTATTCAATATGAACCTGTTTTGTGTAGTAGGACCACTTGCCGTGCAGTTTTGAACCCTTTATGGTAATTAAAACATACGGAAGAACCTAATGAGGCATGCTTTTAAACTGTCGTTTCTTTCTTGCTTATTTTGATAAAAAAGTCTTTCTTTTTGTGTATAGTTATTTTTTCTAATTAGGATAGTCAAGTTTAAAGAGCTATAAGATTTTAGGAGTAGTAAGGTAATAAGAGACCGAATGTAAAATTGTCCTTATAAAAACCTTGTATAACCATTAGGTCCTATCAGTATTCCCTAGATATTCGTGCTGGGTGTATACCAGCCCAACTTGTGTTCAGTTAGAAAAGTCATAATTGAGTAACATGGTGTTTGAAAATGTTATGATTTCTTGTTGCATAAGCAGAATCTCAGGAATCTTTTATTTTTCTTTCTGCTCCCTTTCCCAACCCAACTTACCAGCAAATCTAGTTGTCTATCTCCAGAACATTACTGATTGTTTCTTATACTTGTCTCTCCTAATACATGCTACTTCAAGATATACTGTCTTTTTCCTGGTAAATTTCATTATCTTCCTAACTGGTCTGTCTGTTTTTGTTCTTGCCTTTCAGCAATCTATTCTCCACCCAGAAGCTAGAGTTTTACAAATGGATATTAGATTATTAAAATCCTCCAATAGCTTCTTATCATAGTTGTAATAAAAAATACAAACCCCTTAGGAAGTCCTCTAAGGCCCTTATACGATCTAGTCTCTCTATATTTCTTTTTTTTAAATTTATTGATTTGAGGGGAGGAGAGAGACATCAATTTGTTGTTCTGTTTATTTGTACATTCATTGGTGGCTTCTTGGACGTTCCCTGATGGTAGACTGAATCTTCAACTTTGGCATATTGGGATGATGCTCTAACCAACTGAGCTACCTGGCCAGGTAGCCTCTATGTATTTCTGCTTTCACCTTATGTCATCTGTTTTCCTAATTCTCATCTACTTTATACTTTACCCTCTTTCTGATTTTTGAATATACCACAGTTATTTCTACCTTGGAACTTGTGCAGTAGCTATGTTTTCTTCTGCCTGGCTTGCTCTGCCCCCAATTTTTCTGTGACTTGTTCCCTTTCATTTAGGTCATATTTCAGTTGTTTAAGAAGGCCTTTCTTTAAAGTAGCCCTCCCAAACACATTCTCACGTCTTGCTTTGCTTTTGTTAATCTTTATTATCACTATCTAAAGTTATCTTCTGGGTTTATGAAACTACTTTGTCTGTTGTCTTTTTTTTCTGGAATATAAGCTCAGGGAGACCAAAGACCTTTGCTGACTTGTTGTTTATTCCCAGCACCTAGAATAGTAGCTGGGACACATTAAGCATTCAGGAATATATTTTTGAATTGAATAAATGTTTTCTAGACCTGAGTAGACATTGTTAAGTCATTAGAGAAATAAATAGGATTATCTTAATTTTATTGATATTTGCTATATATTAAAAGTTAAAATATATTTAAGCAAAATACATATTAATAGATATTGGCAACATTTAAAAATACTTGGCTTTAATGATTACTTTTGCCATCAATTTGAATGCATTTGTAATTTAGAAAGGAGTTAATTTTATTGAGATTAGCATCCTTATAAAATTGAACTGAAACATGAATTATTGTATCTTTTCTTAACAGTCAGGTGGATTATCGAGCAAAACTCTGGGCTTGCAACTTTTGTTACCAAAGGAATCAGGTAAGAAATCCCCCACTGCAGTTGTTAATGTTGTAAATATTGGTCTAAATATGTATATTTGAAAAGAAAGAGGAGATTGTTTTCATGATGAAAATACTGATATTTTCATTATTAAATGATCAGGAAATAATATATTTTCAGTTTAAAATTTCATTATTCTTTCTAGCAAATAATTTGTTAAATTTTTAAAATTTCTTTTCTTTTGTAGTTTCCACCTACGTATGCTGGTATATCTGAACTGAATCAGCCTGCTGAACTTTTACCTCAGTTTTCTAGCATTGAATATGTAGTTCTGGTAAGAACATAAGAGTAAATCTTTAAGGAAGTTTTAAATATCCAGTAATTTATACCAAAGTAGTTGTTAAATTGAGATGACTTAGAAGGCATCATTCTTGATTTTCACATTGAATTGATGGAGCGTTTCAAAGGTAAGAACTCTCAAGGTCATTTCAAACAAGGTAATATGTCTGTTTTAGTTATTTGATGGGTGGCCAGGATGTTGGACGGGATAGTGTGATTCGCTATACTGAGTAGATCAATAATCACTGAAGGATCACTGTTGCTTTGTAGTTGGAAGGTCGGTTCACAAATACTTGGTCAGTATGGTGCTGGAGCCTGATGCTATAGCCCTGAGTCTCGTTAATGAAATTGTTCTTGCATTGGTCCTTCATAGGAAAATCGTTTTTCTTCTCTTTCTGAAGAGTGAAAATAGTATTATCCTTGATGAATGTTGTAAAGAAAGCAGAATGTGGTTCACTTGAGCCAGTCAGTAATTTGTCCAACCTGGCTAATTTCTAGTTCTCTTACAGTCTAGTTCACGTTAGACAGTTATTTCATAAAATCACTACATGTTTTTAAGCTTTCTAGTTACTATTTTTTATTTTAAAAGAAATTAAGTACTTGTTATAACAAATGAAACCTCATACAGTTAAATAGAATGGCAGGTGAATGTCTCCTCTATGTAACTGTAAATAATTTTTTTAAACTTAATTTTTTACTTGATGATGTCTTTGTTATCTCTCCATGCATATATAACCTGTTTCATTTCTGAAATGGCTTATTAGGATCCCATTGTGTGAATATACTGTTGATTATCCTTGTATATTGTGCTGAAGTGCAATGCTTTTGAAACACAGTATGTTTTTTTTTCTTCTAATGGCAACATTTTTTTTAACAGCGTGGTCCTCAGATGCCTTTGATATTCCTCTATGTGGTTGATACTTGCATGGAAGACGAAGATTTACAAGCCTTGAAAGAATCTATGCAGATGTCATTAAGTCTTTTACCACCTACAGCTTTGGTTGGACTTATTACTTTCGGGAGAATGGTGCAGGTCCATGAACTTGGATGTGAGGGCATTTCAAAAAGCTATGTCTTCAGAGGAACAAAAGATCTGTCTGCCAAACAGCTGCAGGTAAACAACAGCCTATCTGTGAGCATCCCTCTGTATATGTCTCAAAAAGCTTCTGGGTGTAAATTTCTAGAAAATAGTCTTATTGTAATTGACTAGTATGATTGTTTTATGTCATTTGCTTTAAAGTTTTATCATGCAGATTAAAGATCTTTTGCTTTTAATAGTATCTTTAACATTTAGAATGAAACTGAGTATTTTACTAGAGATTTGAAGGTCTTATAGAAGAGTCATGCTGAAGACTGAGAGGAAGCAACCACAGAATAATTAGTTTTTGTTTCCTGATGTCTCACTTAGGAACTGAACACTTTTAATATGTTTGGCAAATGGAGATATTTTAAGGCTTAAGAGGTTTTAGTATAAGAACTGGGGAGTACATATTTCTTTCATACACTAGCACAACATTTTCATCTTTGGGGAAAATTGAAGCTTTATCTTTCAAGGGAGTTATATGTAGCATAATAGTATCATCTGGGGATATTTAAAAAAAAAATTTTTTTCTCCCCATAGATTTTCATAGACCATGAGAGAGTGAGTGAATATGTGCCTTTTTAAATTTATTTTTTATTTTTATTTTTTTAAGAGGGAGAGAAACATCAATGTGTGGTTGCCTCTCACATACTCCCCACAAAGGACCTGGCCCGCAACCCAGGCATGTGCCCTAGACTGGGAATCAAACCGGCAACCCTTTGATTCACAGGCTGGCACTCGACCACTGAGCCACATCAGCCAGGGCTATGTGCTTGTTATTACAGGTGACTGGAAGGGTAGGATTGCTCATGCACATATTCCAAAACTTTCTAAGAGGTTCTGATATAGCTCCCAGTTGAGAACAGTAGTTACCCTGGAAGATGATAGATAAGCCTGGAGAAAGAAATGAAATCAGATTTTGGAAGTATCCAGGTAGCCCAAAATGAAAAAGAAAAAGATTTTTGAGGATTACTCTTACTTGCAGCTTGGCATACTTGGGTAGTGGTGCCGTAGTTAATGAGGATAGCAAATACTGGAGGAACTCAATTCACAGGATTAGGTGGTGAGAATCGGGAAAGGTGAATAAGATCGTGAATGCACAGTGGGTAGGATTTGAGGAAGTGGGGAAAGTTAGAGTCTGTGCTCTTCCCTGAGGTTTGTTGCTGAAGGTAAGGAAGGTGAGAGTGTGGGGGTTTGAGAGAGAGAACTGAGTGAAAGAGGCTTCATTCAGGAGGGACCCTGAGTGTGTTACACACAGAGGGGAAGGAGCCTAAGGAAGGTGAGTGAAAGCAAGAGCGAGATGTGGAGAGTGAGGTACCAGAAGACATGGTAGGGATTCCTTCAGGAGCGCAGGATGCAGAGTACCTTCCCTGAGATGGGAAGAAAGTGGGCAAGTCATCTCTCTGCCTTAATTTTTTCAACTGTAAAAGGGAGACAAGAATAGTATTTACTTTACAGGGTGGTTATGAGAATTAAATGGATTGTGCTTTCATATGTTTGCTATTCTTTTAAAAAGATTTTTTATTTTTTTATTTTTAGAGGGAGGGGATGGGGGAGAGAAAGAAACATCAGTGTGCGAGAGAAGCATGGATTGGTTGCCTCTTGCATTCCCCAACCAGGAACCTGGCCCATAACCCAGGCATGTGCCCCGACTGACCAGGAATCTAACCGAGGACCCTTTGGTTTGTGGGATGATGCCCAACCCACTGAGCCACACCAGTCAGGGCTGTTGTTATTTTTAAATTATTGATTTATTTAAAGTAGTTTATGTTAGTTCTGATTATAGAGTACATTTTACTTAAATTATATAATATATCTATAACACATGAAGCATCTGCCTTCTTTGCAACAGGCAATGAATGCCTGCAGACTGAAGTTTTTTTTCCTCCATTAAAATGTTTTTATCTTCTGTCTCTAACTATCTGGTGAAAAGAGGCTGGTCTTTTCTCCCCATATAGTCCCATGTATTTGAGCCCATATAGTCCTGGGTTCAAATCTTAAACTCTTCGAAGATGTGTGATCTTGGATTGACCTCTTTGCTTGTTTTCTCATCCTCTATGGAAAGGGATAAACAGTAGCTACCTAGCGGGGTTATTGTTAGTACTAAACGAGATAAATTGAGAACACTCAGTATAATGTAAACTATCTTAGGAATTTTTAGCAAGACCTGGATTAATATCTTGCTTTGTCATGTGCTAGTTGTGGAAACTTAGGCAAGTTACTTAGCCTCTCTGCATGTTAGTTTTCATTTGTAAAGCAGGGACTAAGGAGTCTATTTCATTATTGTTTTGTGAGGAAGTGGTATATATAAAGAGTTTAGCGTGTAAATCTTCAGTAAAAAGTTGCTGTTCCTGCTAGGAGTATAGGAAATACTGCAGGATTAGTTTTATAATTTTTTTCTTTGCAGATCTTTAGACGTTCTGATTTTCTGTCATATACTTTACTCTCTTACTTCATGACTGAGCATTTCTAGATTCAAGAAAACTTTAGTGAAATAACATGATTTTCATATGTTTCCAGAGGAATTGTATACACTTCTGAAGTTCAAAACAAAATGAGCAGTTTGGTTATGTACTAAGTCAGAAAATTAGCAAGTACAGGTACATAAAATATGCGTACCTTATAACCCCTTTTATACAATGCCATGTACTTCTACGTAACACGTGTCACATTGCAGTTTTATACTCGATGATTTGATTTAACTCCTGTCTCTTTCACCAGATTTTAATTTTTTATATATTTTCTCTATATAGAAAATTTTAATTTTCTGTGTATTTTTTCACCA
>VMDR010026690.1:0-13898 GCA_007922815.1 Macrotus californicus
TGCATGTTGACTAGTTATTTTGCCTTTATTTTGAAACAGTGGTTGTCATATGAAGATGGAGAAACCTAGATGAATGCAGGTTTTTTTAAAAATCATATTATAGCAATAATGGATATATAATAGAAATCATTTTGACACTAGAAATAGTTGTTTGAAAATGAAGTCTGTTTATATATTCATAGAAGTCTAAGGAGCTCTTCATTTCTAGAAACGTTGCCTTGCATAATTATTTCTGAGTTCTGCTAAAGTTGTATGGGGATATATTTTTCTACGTAAATAAATAAAACACTGAAAAGTTCAAGTCCTCTACTTTCTTGGCTTCTCACTGAGTATATACACATATGTACCAAAAGAGGAACAGAATTAGAAGTTTTCTCCTCCAATACCCTAAAAGTAGAATTGACCCTCTGAACTAGAATTATGTGCTACTTTATCAAGAAGCATGACTAGTGGTAGTCAGAAGCAATAGAAAAATTTTATGTGTGTGAGTGGCATAATTAGATGTGTCCTAAAAGTATAACTGTGGCAACAGTATTAAGGAGGCACACCATTTTGTGTAGATATCATTATGTACAGATTATACCTTATTTGAAAGATAAAGTGATAGTTATTAAAGATCTATTATCATCCATCCATTCATTCATCAAATATTATTATGTGACAATTAGATGGTGAGGATGTAAATCGGTCCCTATCTTCTCACATTTTATAGGGAGAAACAGAAACAATTTAGCAATTAAATATACAGAATGTCAGGTGGTGATTAATGCGCTGTGGAGAAAAATCTAAAAGGATGGGAGCCAGAGGGCAATTTTATATAGTGGCCAGAGAACATCTTCTGATAGCACAAGCTGAGCAGGAAGCTGAAGGAAGTAAAGGAGCAAGTTGTAAAAACTCTGAGACAAATGTTCTTGGAGGGGAAAAACAAGTGTGAAGACCCTGAGTGTAGAGCATGGTTGGCACTGTGATAGAAATAGAGGATGGGAACAGAGAGATAAGTGAGGAAAACAAGGACTAATGGCAAGGGCCTCATGGGTCACTGTGTAACTGACATTCAGTCTAAATGAAGTGGGAGGCATTGGAAGACTTTGAGCAGAGGTGTGATATGGTCTGACATTTTTAAGAGAATTACTCGTGATTGTTCTGTTGAAGACAGACTGTAGGGGGCCAAATGTAGAAGTTATCAGATTGTTTAGGAGGCTGATTTATTAATCCAGGCAAGAGCCCTACTTGGGGCTTGATACAGGCTGGTGGTGGTGGAGCTCAGGTGAAGTAGTCAGATTCTGATATATTTTGAAAGTGAAGCTGACAAATTTGTTAATGGATTGGATGTGGGGTTTGTGAAGAAGAGAGGAGTCAAGCTAATCTCCAAAACTTATGGCTCACTGGCAAGTGTAGTGTGTATTTGCATATTCTTGACTACCAAGATTCTCAATCCTTTTCTTATGTTTGGAGGAGTTCCCGTCATATAAACCTGGGTGCCAGACAGATCACCCCTCCAACTGAAGGTGTAGCTGAAAATGCCAGGAATTTCTTGCTCCAGTCTCCCAGGCCTCTGGGATGCACACATGCGACTAATCAGACATTAACAGGGCAGCATCTAGAGCATCTAGCTAGTGGAGGCAACAGAAGCACCCTCAGCACAAGGTGAAGTGATGTCCTCTGTGCAGGGGGCAGCTGACAGAAATGTTCTCATGGACCAGTTCATAATTTTAGCTATGCTTCTGGCTATGTAGAATTCAAGTGGGGTTTGTCAGTCTCCCAGAAAATCTAAATGTTACATGGTGTCCTAGTTGAATATACTATTTCTGCTTTCAAAAGAGCCAGAGAGTTTCTTTTCCTTTTATCTAAAACCCTCAAATGAGCTCTGGTGGGTGTGGTTCCTTGATTGGGCATCAATCTGCAAACTAAAAGGTCCTGGGTTCGATTCCTCATCAGGGCACATGCCTGGATTATGGATTCTGTCCTGGTCCAGGTCTAGTCAGGTGCATTTGGACTGTACAAAAAGGCAAACAATCCATGATTCCTTCTCACATCAATGTTTCTCTCCCTCTCTTTTTCCCTCCTTTCCCTTCTCTCTAAACCTTCCTTCTCTCTCTAAAATTCAATGGAAAAAAAATGTCCTCAGGTGAGGAAAAATATAAAAATTAAAAAAATAAAAACCCTGAATAATACACTAAGCATTGATATTCTTAATATGAATATTATCATAATAAGAACTGCCATTCATTGGGTGATTGAGGAACTTATTTCAATTACTTTTGCTAGACGGATATTATTCCTACATTAGAAGTGAGGAACTGAGACATAAAGGATAATCACTTGCCCAAGGTCATATGGCTATTAACTGACAGAGCTAAGACTAAAATCCAAATTTGTTTGGTTCCAAAGCCTGAACACTTATATACTATACATAAGTTCATTTAGGGATCATATAGTACTGTGAACTGAGCCATTTTTCTATTAATTCAGTTCTCCATATAACCTCTGTCTATTCACAAGTATCAGATTTCCTTGAAATTTTCTAAAACTACAGAATTTGGTGCTGAAATATTAACGTGTGTCATTGTTTGAAAAACTTAATATAGTCTGGTAACTCCATAAATCTAGCTCATAATAAATTTTTGCCCTGGCCAATGTGTCTCAGTTGGTTAGAGCATTGTCCTGTAACCAAAAGATTGCAGGTTTGATTCCTGGTCAGGACACATACCTAGGTTGTGGGTTTGGTCCCTGGTCCAGGGCACGTATGATTTCCAGTCCTGGCATGTATGATCCCTGATCTGAGGGTGCATGAGAGGCAACCAACTGATGCTTCTTTTACATCAATGTTTCTCTTTCTCCCTTTCACTGTCTCTGGAAAGCAATGAAAAAATGTCCTTGGGTGAGGATAAAAAAAATTCTAATGCATGTTAGTAGCGTTTGAAACTTGAGCAAAGTCAGTTGTTTTTCTGAAAATTTCAGTTTTAATAGACCTTCTTTCAATCAGTTAGAAGTTGGAGGGAAAGTGCTATATTGACAAATACACCAGGCTCTACCTCAGATGGAATCTCTTACCATTGAGACATTACAGTATCATGGCAGATTAAAAAGTACACACTTTTTAATTTGTTTGTTTTAAACAAATTAGATAAAGCATCAATGGTTATCTAAAATGCAAGGGTGATGGGTTTGAATATTTGAGACTCACTGCTTGAAAAACATGCTACTTACCAATGAGAGGTGTAGCTAAAAAGAAATGAAACTGATTATCAGAAAAGAAACTTGTGGTTTGTGAGCCTCTGAGAAACACTAAGAGCACTCAGGAGCATATCACAGTACTTGTACAGCATTAGAGAGGCAACATGGTATTTGGAACAAGAAAACTGAACTAGGAGTACAAACTTGCGCTCTCAAGTGCCAAACCTCATCCCTATCTAAGCTATGCAGCTAAGGGCAATTCAACAGGTACTGAGCACAAGATGAGTTAAGCAGAGATGAATAAAAGAGACACAGAAACAAAAGTACCTGTGGCGCTTCATTGGAAGTATTCATTCATTTATTTACTAATCTGTTAAGCATTTGTTGCCAGTCATATGTCTGTTGTATGCTAGGCGCTGGGTTTTCAAAGATGGACAAGAAAAAGTACCACCCACCTCCCATCCTCCCAAAAGCAAGTGGCCCAGGAAATAAAGACCAGACTTGCTGTGGCATTGACATTCCACTCCTCCCTCCATTAGACTTCCCTCTGCTTCTTCCATGATCCTTCTTTTCTTCTTTACCAATTCCCCCCTCCCCCACCACACACATCCCCTTAGTTTAACTGGGGTCAATTAAGACCTTATTCTGGTCCTGGGCTGCCTCTCCCTACCCTACAGTTTCTGAGCCAGAATGAGCTTTAGAAACCTTAAATTCTGAAAATATGATTGTGTTTCTCACTCTACAGATAAAATGAATATATAAACAATACAAAACTATAAAATTGGTAAAACTATATATAATTAAACTGCTTCTCCAGATATTCTGATCTTGGAAAATCTAATGCAATTGACCATCATCTCTTCATGGGGAGAAATGTCCAAGTACATTTCAACTTTGCATAGGGCTCATCAATTCTGTGAAGTCCATCATCATCCCGAGGTGATTCTAAAATACTGTTTTCCCTGAATTAAGAAAGAGGTCAGACACCTCAGGCCCTGGAGTTACCTTAAAGATTTTGTACTCTATGAGAACAACAGTGGGAGTAAGAGCTTTTGAAGGTTTTCAGCCTAGGATGGGGTACACTTAGATTTATACTTTAGAAGGTTCTCCCTGACTGTAACCTGGAGAGTGGATCACAAGAGCTTAAACTAATAAGTAGTTGGAGGCTGTTGTAGAAACCCAGTCAAGAGATTATGGTTAACTGCTAAAGGGTGCTGTCTTTTGGAGGTGATAAAATATCTAAAATTAGATTGTGGTGATGTTGCATAACTCTGTGAATATACATGAAACCATTGAATTGTACACATTCAATGGGTGAATTATATCTCAATAAAGATGTTTTCAAAAAAGCAACAGATTAAATAAAAACTCTCATACCTAAATAAGTGAATGAATGAATAAAAGAGGTTATGGTTGTATTAGGGACTGATATGAGAGACTTTTAGGAGGTAAGAGAAGGGAGTGAGGAGCGGTAGGAGCCAAGGATGACTTCCAGGTTTTGTGTTTAGGCCTCTGGTTAAATGAAAAGGATTTTACTGAGGTGGGGAGAGATATAAGTGATCTTCCTGCAGTGGAAGGAGTTCTGGAAGGCACGTTACAAAGACCTAAAAGAGAGCACCAAAAAAATGCTTAAGAGACTGTTGCATTTAGGAAAGGATGCACAACCTTTTATGTGTTATCAGGTCAAGGGGGTCATACTTCTTTCTAAAGAAGCCAGAAAGACTGGCTCACCACACTCAAAACACAAATATTTAAAGGAGAAGAAAGACAAAATTATCAAGGATATCAAGTTTATATTAGTCTGTTCACAGTGGGGAAAAAAACCCTACCTTCTCATACAACTATCATATTTACAAAGATTATTCATGTCTTCAGACATCAGTATAACAAAAATCAGGGATAACACTGTTTAGAGAGTTCAGGTTTACAGGAACTTTTCTTGAGTTTATTATTCTGAAAGCAGAATCAGTCGGATGAGCCTACTATTATAGCTCAGAAAAGAGAGTGGAGTATCTAAGAGTGCAAAGTAGTTATTTTGTTCCTAGCTACAGTATGTGATGTGCTTGAATAAACTGAAGAAGAATGAAGGGTCAGTTTTGCGTCTATAGGAGATCAGTAGCAGAAGGAAAGCTGGCAGGAAAGACCGCAGGGACGGTATGTAAGCGTGTGGTGGGTTGGGCATGGTAGGCATGTGAGGCAACAAGGAAGTCCTGAAGGAGGAAGTATTCACTGTTATTGGGGCTCTCGTGAGTCTTGTGTGATTACGAAAGTGCCTCAGAGGCCTTGTGAGGCCACACAGCAAGCAGGCAGGTCAGTACTTTCTAACCTTTGAATCGGGCTCCAGATAAAACATTGGTAAGGAGTCATTGTAGTATTTGGAGAAAATGAAACTGAACATCCAAGGGAGACCCTACTCACAGAAAGATATTGCCTGGCTGAAAGAAGATCACCCTCTTAAGGATTTAATAGCAGCCCAGGTTAGAAGCCTCAGCCTTCAGCTGATGAAAAGTAATGGATAAGGTATTTCTAGCCTTCTCCAGAGAGTCAAAGCCTACAGGAAATAACTATTTCCTGCAATAACAGACTAAAGGCCCCACAATTGGCAATAGAGGGAGAATTTATACACAGGCTCTTAAGAATAGCTAGACTTTGAAGCTCCAGCTTTTCAATTGGGATCTCTGTTGTTGCTACCACCACGTCCCCCATTGAGATTCTGTGGCCTTCATGAAATCAGACCCCTCCTTAATTCCTGGCAGCACAGTTGAGGTCCTGCTGGGGTGTTCAGACTGAGGATTGTTTAAAATACAGACCCCTAGGTTCCACACCTATATTTTGAATCAGTCCAGTTCAGGATGAGGAAATTTTATCTTTAACAATTTCCAGGTGACTTTAATGGAGGCCATCCAAAAACTACATTTCAAAAAACACTGGACCAAGGGGGACAAAAATATGTGAATATAGCAAAGAATATATAGTTTGATTTACAAAAATACAGCTGGGTCATTTGCAGCTGATAGCCCTCACCTGGGCAGAGATCATCTCCGCCCCCCATCAGTAGTCAAGCAAATATGTCTACCTTACCTCAAAGAGAGTCCCCAAACAAAGCTCAGAGACAAATACAAATTCCCCTATGGACTAAGTTTCCATTTGCTGTATAGGTTTCATTTACCCGAAAGAGAACTAAGCTCTTCCCTGAAAACTGGATACTGCTCATCCTCTCCTTACACGGAAGTTGGCCTATTATAACTTTAGAATGCAGCATCACTACAAGAGATATACAGATATTATAGCAAGTAGCTCATTTACTTTTATATAACCATATAAATTATGTAAAACAAGGACAGTTTTCATTTTTCACTTTCCTCCAAGTCTGTATTTTTTTAGTTCTAAATACTCCCATCAATAGTTCAATTCAAGTTGCCCTTTGCCAAGCTGAGCCAGTCCCTCTTCATTGACCCTTTTTGCAGCTTGAGATGAACATTGCTCCTATAATTTCCCCCCTTGCTGTCCTATGGGACTTAGTTCCTGATACTTCTGGAATGTGATCTAGCAAAGGAATACTCTCCAAAGGAAATAATTAAGTTTGCAGAGATAAAACTGCCTAAATCACACTGTATACATTGCACAAAGTGAACCAAGTATCCACATTCCCAAAATGTGCACAAATAGTCTCGATATTTTTGTTCTTCAGATTGTGAATAGGTATTTCCTGCTTCTACAGCTGTTGGGTGTGTCTCTCCTCCTGTTCCTCTGACCTAAATAAAAAAAAAAAGGGCTTCTCAAAGAAGAAGAAAGAAGTTGAGCAGAGTCACAAGTACACATACACACACGGTACTTCAGACATTTTAGATTTTTAAATTCACAGTATCTCAACACTTTCCATTTTAGAGACATTTTTGCTTTACACTACAAAACTAAGTCTGCCCAACCTTGTTACTTTTTCAGAACAAGGAGAAGTTTAAACTAAATTGTGTGTCCAACTTTGCTAGTATGAAGAAAAAAAAATGCTTGCAACTTAAAGCCAAATTCCTCAAGGTAGTATAGTTCAAAGCCAACCACAAAAGGAAGGGGAAGTGCATAGTATCTTTTTTAAAAAAGATTTTATTTATTTATTTTTAGAGAGAGGGGAAGAAAGAAAGAAAGAGAGGGAGAGAAACATTGATATGTGAGAGATACGTCAGTTGGTTGCGTCTTGCATGCCTCCAACTGGGGACCTGACCTACAACCCAGGCATATGGCCCTCACTGAAAATCAAACCGGTGACTTTTCCGTTCACCAGCTGGCACTCAATCCACTGAGCCACACCAGCCACGGCCATTGTATCTTATATTCAGTTTAATTTTGTGTTTGTCTCCCCATGTGCCTCAGTCTTCTCACAACATAGAGAATCCATGGAAGTGCAGGAAACAGTTTTTGGGTATCCACGGAAAGGTTCACCTTAGATATTTCAACTGCTGAGCAGTGTCCTACTTCCATGCAAGCCATATTCCTCACTTCCCTTTGCTGTAGTGGAATTTTCCTGTAATGTTCCTCTAGAGTCATAACACTACTAAGGCTTACCGTGGCTTTGTAGTCAACCAAATTACTTTCCCCAAGTAGGGCCTTCCATTCAACTCTAATTACGGCCTGAGAAAGTGCAAAGCGGCTCTGCTAGTAGTCAGACTGTGATAAACAGTTTTCAACAGGATGTGGACAAGCAACAGTACAATGTTTCTAACCAAACATAATTAAGGCTGTACTGTAGTTACAAAAATGACTAACAAGTCATCTGTTCTTAGAGCCAACCAGCACAAGCCCAAAGCTGCTTTGTCTTTCTGAGACATCCAACAACCAGTTATTCTTCCTACAAGTTCTAAACTTCTTTCTACAGGTATGGCCTGGGGGTCTTTTCTTTGGTTAGGCACTGAACACGTCTAGCTGGAGCGGAGTGTAGCAGACCAGTCAGTGCAGGCCAGAGCAGACTGGCAAAGAACTGAGCAGACCAGTGCAAAGCAGAGTTGTGTAAGGCAAAGCGGACTGGCACAAAGCAGAGCAGAATAGACTAGTGAGGAGCAGAATAGAGCAGTCTAGCTAAGAGGGTCTGGGCCCCAGGGCTGCCTCTTCCCAGGGCTGCCTCACTGCCATGCTGTTTTCACATCTTGCTGTATCACAATTGATCTCTTTTGCATTGAATAAATTTTCCTTCTTCACCATACACCAAAGTAGGGATTTCTGTTGGCGCTGATTGGCACCAACAACCACTGGTTGACAGTGCCTTCAATATCTACTCCTTGCTCACCACCTTCCCATAGGTTTCCTGCTTGATGTGTCACAACCACTCCAGCCTTTCCCCCTCTCCATAGCCAGCTTTATTTCTGACCTGATGCAATTCCACATCTTTCCTTGCTCACTCAAAAATGGACAGCTTCAAATAACCAGCTGTTTCACCTCTTCACATCTTCTTCCAGGAAGCATATGAAGCATGAGGGTATGAGAGCAAATCTATAGTTCCTTTTCTCTCCAACACACTCATCTTTCCCACTCCAAAGCTGTCAGATACCCAGGGAATCGGTTTTACAACCATTCCATTTCTCTCCCAGCATACTGGTAACGTTTTGGATTCTCCATCCTTGTGAGTGAAGTACCTAAGGATGTTCTCCTAAGGGTCAGGGTAATGAGCTTATTCTCTAAGCTGTAGAGAACAGACATCTTTTCTACATTTGAGGCCAAAAGGTATCCAGGGAGTAATGTTTTTATGCAGAACACTACTCTCGCTTGTATCCCTTTTTAACCATAATACCCAAAGACTTCCCTAAGGTGGACTCATTTCTGCTACTGAACAGCGTAGCTTCTTCAGTACCGACATCTTTCTCCTTTCTTATGAATTGAAAGACCTACCAGCCCGAGGCACAAATTGCCCCACCCTCCATCACAATGGAGCTGTCACCTCCCTTCATTGGCAAAACAACTCAGGGGCATTCCCTTGCAATTATCTGGCTGGTGGAGTCTCCTGCTTCCAAAGTGATATCTTCCTCCCCAGTCAGAGCTTGGAAGGTCTGCGAGGGATAAACCATTCCACTGTCAATCCATCTTACAGATTGGTGGTGTAGCCCAATCTCCACTTACTTAGTTGCTTGATATTAGCTATTTATCATCCCAGATGTAACTGTACCCTCCTTGCTCCAATATACAGCATCCTTGCTAAGTAGACCACACCCCTGGCAACTTCACTGACCAACACTCCACACGGTTGCTGTTCCTTTTTCTCTGGTCTTTTTACATTTTGTTCAAGTACTCAGTTCCTGAGAGAATCACCTAACTTCCTGGGTATCTTCCTAAATTGCTACACAAAATCTTGTGTCTTCACAATCTTTTTATTGAATTCAAGTTCCCTGGGAGATCTCTCTTTCTCCTACTGAATGGTTTGACAACCAAGTGGTACCACACAGAGAAAAATCTAATGAACCCCCATGAAATTCAGTATGGTATAATAGTTAAGAGTTGAGATTCTGAAGTGACACTGCCTGAATTCAGCTTTGCCATTTCCTAAAGAACTTTACCATGTACTGTTGATAACTTGGTAAAATTACTTAACTTTTCTGTTTCTCAGTCTATGAGAGAACAAGTAAATAAAAAACAAGTTGAGGCTTCCAATCAAGATGGTGACATATGCAGACATGGCTCATCTCTTCGCACAACCACATCAAAATTACAGCTGAAATATAGAAGAACAAGCATCATTCAGGAATGTCAGAAATTGAGTTGAATGGAAGTCTAACAACTACAGAATTGGAGAAACCACATCCATCCAGACTGGTAGGAGGGGTGCAGACATGGCACGGGCTGGTTCCTCACCCACGTGAATAAAAATTTGAGAGGGATATCTCAGAAGCAAGGAGTCCCAGACCCACACCAGGACCCCCAGCCCAGGATTCCAGTGCCAGGAAGATAAGTCCCCCCAACTTCTGGCTGCAAAAAGCAGCAGGGATTGAGTCGGGGGAGGGGACTGCTGAAGCCCTAAGCAGTTCCTCTTGGGGAATCCACACATGGACTCACCTACCCAGACTGGCTCCCTCTGAGCTCCAGCACCAGGGTGGCAGCCTGAGGTGCACCAGAGGTATACAGGGAGAGACAGAAGTGTCTGGCATAGGGGTGAGCAGAGGCCATTGTCCCTTTGCTGAGCCTTCCCTCTACAGAGCTGGCAGACTGGTGCCATATCTAAGATGCCATCAACCTGGCTAACACTGTGTGACCCACCTTGCAGATCCACAGAGGCTCTACCCTATCCAACTTATGGGCCCACGCAAGATGCTTAAGAATGGCTGATATCAGTTCCTAAATCCTATCAAAAAAGCAACAGCTGGCTTCAGTGGGCCCAGGGGCAGCCAGATTAGAGTCACAGCTTGGCTTCTCCTGGGAATCTCTAAGCCCAGCACAAATAGCAGCCATTTCAGATGGCGGTACAGCTCAGGCAGGGTGCCATGGGCAAAACACAGGTGGGGGCTGACCTTCACCTGCACCACCCAGAAAACCCCAGGGCCAACGCACCCAGTGGACAGCTACAGACCACATCGGAGCATTGCCACCCTGCCCCTACACAGCTGACCCTCCACAGAGGGAGGAGGTTAGTGGTCAGTGGTTACAGACAGTCCTTGCAGCTGACTGGCCTGGATACATCTCTCCCATTGATCTGCCAGCAGCAACCAAGCCTCAACTACAAGAGAAGGATGTACAGAGGCCACATGAAGGGCGCACCTTGAGTACCCAGCTTGGCTGATAATGGAGGCTGTGCCACTGGACCCTACAGGACACCCACTAACTTAGGCCACACTACCAAGACAATGAGTCAAAGCAGCTCTACCTAATACATAGAAACAAACACAGAGAGGTGGCCAAAACAAGGAGACAAAGACACATGGCCCAAATGAAAGAACAGATCAAAACTCCAGAAAAAGAGCTAAATTAAATGGAGATAAGCAATCTCTCAGATGCAGAGTTCAAAACACTGTTTATAAAGATACTCAAGGAAATTAGTGAGGACCTCAACAGCATTAACAAAAAAAAGTCAGAAACAAAGGATTCACTAATTGAAATAAAGAACAATTTACAGGGAAACAACAGTAGAATGGATGAAACCGAGAATCAGATCAGTGATTTGGAACATAAGGAAGCAAAATACAACCACACAGAACAACAAAAAGAAAAAATAATTTAAAAAATGAGGGTAGTATAAACAGCTTCTGGAACAGCTTTAAGAAGTCCAACATTTGGCTCATAGCGGTACCAGAAGGAGAAGAGAAACAGCAAGAAATTGGAAATCTATCTGAAAATATAGTGAAAGAAAACTTCCCTAACTTGGTGAAGGAAATAGACATGCAAGTCCAGGAAACACAGAGAGTCTCAATTATGATGCATGCAAAGAGGCCCACTGCAAGACACATCATTATTAAAAGGTCAAAGGTTAAAGAGAAAAGGAGACTTAAAAGCAAGAGAAAAAAAGTTAATCACTGGAAGGTTGCTAGATGGGAGGGAGGAGGGGAGAAAGGGGGAAGAGGTGAGGGGATTAAGAAGTACAAATAGATAGTTACAGAATAGCCATGGGGATATAAAGTACAGTTTAGGGAATACAGTAGCCAAAGAACTTATACACATGACCCATGGACATGAACAATGGTGTGAGGATTGCCTGAGGGAGGAGGGGGTATTGGGTGAAGGAGGGAATGGGAGGAAAAATCAGGACAATTGTAATAGCATAATCAATAAAACATAATTTAAAAATAAATAAATAAAAAGTAAATTATGGAAACCTTAGTAATGTAGTTGATAAGGTAGACCTAATTAATATATCAAATTGCATGTCCTAAATACATGAACACTCACAAAAACCATTAAGCCATAAAGAAAAACCTC
Source organism: Macrotus californicus (assembly GCA_007922815.1). Lineage (NCBI taxonomy): Eukaryota > Metazoa > Chordata > Mammalia > Chiroptera > Phyllostomidae > Macrotus > Macrotus californicus. The sequence continues at coordinate 12,067 of VMDR010026690.1, forward strand.
AGCAACATCCAAACTGTAAAGTATAAAGATAGTATTCTTTGATTACAATGCAATGTAACAGAAATTAATAAAATTAGGACAAAATTCTTTCTGTGTGGAAATTTAAAACTATTTTAAACAAAGTTTAAAAAAGGGGGAAACCATTAACTGAAATAGTAGACAATCAAAATATATAAAAACTCGTGAAGTCCATGTGTTCCTGTGGCTCAGCTTCCATGTTTCTCAGCTCCCACTCTCCTCTATCACAATGCAAGAAGAAATTGCTGAGCTCACCATTGACAAAGGCTTTGGCATGTGTAAAGCTGACTTTGCTGGAAATGATCATCCCCAAGCTATGTTCCCTTCCACTGTTGTGTTGCCCAAGGTGTCATGGTGGGCTGGGGTGGGTGCAAAAATTCCAGAGCAAGTGTGGCATCCTGACCCTGAAGTACCTCAGCATGGCATAGTCATCAACTAGTATAACATTGGGAAGATCTGGCACCACATCTTCCATAACGAGTTGCATGTGTCCCCTCCCTGAGGAGCACCTGGTGCTGCTGACTGAAGCTCCCCAATGCCAACAGAGAATATGAACTCAGATCCTGTTTGAAAACTTCAACACCTGGGCCATGTGTGTGGCCATCTGGGCCTTGCTGCATTGCTGGTTTTATAACAGAACCTAGGGATAGAGTCATTCACACGGTGCCATCTACGAGGTCTATCCTGTTTCACAACATCCTGCATCCAGACCTGGTTGTCCAGGACCTGATGGACTACCTCATGAAGAGCCTCACAGAGCATACCTACAGCTTCACCACCACAGCCAAATGAAAAATCATGCATGACACAAGAAGCTCTGCTATGTTGCCTTGGACTTGGAGCAGGAGAAGGCCACCACCAAATCCTCCTCCTTGAGAGCTACCAGCTGCCCAACTGTCAGGTGATCATCATCAGCAACCAGTGGTTCTGGTGTCCATAGCACTCATCCAGCCTTCCCTCCTGGGTATGAAGTCCTGTGACATTCACAAGACCATCTTTAACTCCATCATGAAGTGTGATGTTGTCATCTGGAAGGACTTGTATGCCAACATGGTGCTGTCTGATGGGACCAACATGTACTCTGGCATGTTTGACAGCATGCATGAAATCATGGCTGCAACCTTCAGCACAATGGTCAAGATCATCACTCTTCCTGAATGTAAGTACTCAGTGTGAATTGGGTGCTTCAACCTGGCCTGTTGTCCACCTTCCAGCAGATGTGGATCAGAAAGCAGGAATATGACAAGCTAGATCCCTCCATTGTCCATTGCAAATGCTTCTTTTTAAAAATGATTTTATTTATTTATTTTCAGAGAGAGGAGAAGGGAGGGAGAAAGGGAAGGAAAGAAACATCCAAGTGCGAGAAAAACTGTCAGAAACATCAATCAGTTGTCTCTAGCATGCCCCCAACTTGGACCTGGCCTGTAACCCAGGCATGTGCCCTGACAGGGGATCAAACCAGCGACCTTTTCGTTCACAGGCCAGTATTCAATCCACTGAGCCACACCAACCAGGGATACAAATGCTTCTAAATGGACTGTGAGCAGATGTGTACCATTTGCTTCATGAGTTAAATCAGAAATATATATTTGTCCTACTTCATGCTAGCCTCATGAAACTGGAATAAACATTTAAAAAGAAATTTCTTTGAAGCTTTTATCTGATATAAGCTGGATTCTAGAATTTGTTGCTAATTTTGATGTTGTATTCAAGTTAAATGTTACCTTTGTATATGTTTATTTTTTTCTCATTTTATTTATGTATTTATTTTTTATTGTCCAAGTACAGTTGTCCCCATTTTCCCCCCACCACTC
>VMDR010026691.1:0-13899 GCA_007922815.1 Macrotus californicus
TCCACTCAATTGTGGAATGTTATTCTTTAATTTTTTATTACTAAATCAATGGTTCTTATTATTAAAAATTAAAAAGATACAAATGCATATAAAGTCAGAAAGTTCACAATTTCCCAATATCCCAAGGGATAGTCCCTATTGATAGATATTTCTGGACCTTTTTCTTTTTCAAATATAATAAACTTCTAAAATTCATTTGCAAGCATTTGTAATAGGATTTTCACATCGATATTTATGGTGGTGGTACAGATGTCACAGTAGAAAAGCCACACCTGGGTCCACATCAGGTTGGCCTCTCCTGCTAAATGACACTTGGTTGCGGTTTCTGACCCATCTGTTCTGTCTGGGCAAAATGACGTTCCTTCCAGCTTCAGGCATGCTGGGCACCATGCAGAAGTAGCTGAGGTTCATTTGTTCCAAAAACATTTATTAAGCACTTATATGACCATGGAACTTACATTCTAGGCAAGGAGGCAAGTAATAAAATAAATCAGATGTATGGTATGTTAGATGGTGATGAAAGCTAGGGATAAAAAGCAAGGAAGGGCATGGGAAATGTTATGTGGGGAGAGGGAACCATAGTTATTGTTGGAAGGAAAGTCCCAAATCAGGAGGAAGAGGACATTGCCAAAAGAGAATTCAAACAGAAGTGAAAATGAATGATCTACAACTACTTATACAGGGTCAGTGAATCTGGCAAACATGTTGAACAGAATAAGTGAGGCATAGGAGAGAGCCTTCTGGATGATTCCATGTGTGCAGGGCACAAAAGCAGACAACACTGGTCCACGCCATAACAGCTAGTCTGACACAGTGGGAAGGCTGGTCGTGCTCTGTTCCTTAATCCAGGGGCTGTTAACACCCAGGTGTTAACATCCTTTTGTGAAAATTCATCCAACCGAACATTTATAATGTGTGCATTTTCCATGTGAATATACATGTCAATAGTTTCATTATTTGTTTTAATTAAAAAATTAGCTGTCTTACTGGTAGATGACATAACCATCAGAGGGATACTCCTGAAAATTGCCATCTTGCCTTGTTTCCCCAAAACCTAAAACATTGAAGGGATTTATCATGTTGCAAGTATGTTTGAGTAAATAAGTGAGTGGTTAAACAAATACATCTCTACACTCTAAGAACAGGTTTCTACTTAGTCCCCTTGAAGCTGATCACCTGGGAAAACTAAAGCTACAGCTATTGTTACTGTCATTCCCATGTTTTTTTTTTAAAAATCATCTCTGTCTCTCCTCTGCTGACATAAGAACAATGAACTCACTCAACAAACATTCAGACACTTTCAGGATTTAGAGTCAGGACATCAAATAAAGTGAGGACAAAACATTGGTCCAATGGATTTGATAACATGTAGGTTCTTGATGATGTTGGTAGGACCAGTTTCACTCACATGGAGGCAACAGATGACAAATTGCAGGGAGTTGATGAGAAGCAGACTGTGAGGAACTGGAATCAGTATACACTGACAAATACTCAAGTACTTTGACAATTAAGACATAATTATGTAGCATTGACAATGTTTTTTAGTGTGTGTGTGATTGTTTATCATAAAAGATGAGAAAAACTAGAGCATGTTTTCAGGCTTAAAGGAGGTAAGTCAATAGACAAGGATAGTTTCATTAATTTATTTCTGCATTCAATCTTTTGGTCACTTGTATACTCAACAATTACTTCCTAAGTATTTATTGTACCAGTGACTGTTCTTGACAGAGGCAATAGAGCAGTGTATCAACTAGGCACAGTATCTGCCCTTGTGCAGTTCACAGTCTATCAGGGAAGAAAGAAATTGAAGACAGGTGACAGAAGAAACAATTGTCAGGTAAGGGTTGTCCAATGAAAGTACAAGTGGAAGAATTAGCAAGGACAAGGGATATCTTTTTTTTTTAAGATTTTATTTATTTATGTTTAGAGAGAAGGGAAGGAGAAAGAGAGAGAGAGAGAAACATCAATGTGTGGTTGCCTCTTGCGTGCCCCTCACTGGGGACTTGGCCTACAACCCAGGCATGTGCCCTGACTGGGAATCGAACCAGCGACCCTTTGGTTCATAGGCCCATGCTCAATCCACTGAGCCACTCCAGCCAGGGCAGGACAAGGAGGATCTTTTCTTGCAATGAGATAACAGTGATATCCCTTTCTTACAAAGGGATAACAACTAAAAGATAGGTACAAACGTTCATAGAATAGTTATTAATATAGCAGAGTGGAGGCCTCTTCTTCAGCAGAACTGTGGGAAAATAGCCTAAGCAGAGTGAAGCTAGGTGGAAGACAAGAAGCCCTGCTCAGGGAGACCTTGGAGATTACCTAGTCTAGCAGCTATCAACCTCAGTTCATGAAACAAGCAGTTGTGAAGGGAGACTCATGGCACCTGCCAATAAGACTAGAATTCTGCAGGGTCACATCTCACATAAGGATCAGAAAGCCAGTGTTGAAGGTGAAAACCACAGAGAGTCAGAGTTGCCCGTGAAAACCTCTAAGGAAGTGGTCATACTGGAAATAATATGCTTTCTGTCAAGTTTTCTTCCAGCACAGGTACAGGTATTTGTTTATTTAGGTGAAATGAGCTGAAGTTATTAGTTTATATTTTGGGACTTTGTATAAAAGTTATTTGTATTAGTTTCAGCTTGATGAGAATCTAATGGGATGGGAGATTAGCAATGACTGAGGCCAGTGGAAAAACTAGCAGGTCCATATTCCCAGCTCACACTCATTCCTCACTATTCAAGTGATTAGTTTTTCTTCCTTATGCCCTCTCTCTTTCCCACTCTCTCTTTTCATTCTGAAAGTTGGTAATTCAGTCCTTGATAAGTGTAACTATTGCAGTCAAAATACCATGCTTGTGGATTATTAATTCTTTATAAAGTTAATAAAAGCACATTCAAATGTTCTCTGTCATTCCCTTGCATCCTGATAGGCTTTCTTTAGGGGAGAAGAAAGGGATGAAGTTAGCACCCAGGAGTTGCATATGGATGTGAATCTCATAGGTGCATATCAATCACTGGCTATGTTTGGGGGGATTAAAAGTAGAGAATAACTAATATAATGCAACCCCTTCATTTCTCAGGTGTGAAAACTGAGGCCCAGAGAGGTGATGTGATTTGGCTAAAGTCATGCAACTAGTGGCAGAGCCAGGCCTAGAAGTCAGGTGTCCTGGCTCTCAAGACATTCTGCAGCCTGAGGAATGGAACAGGTAGTATAACTCACATGGGGGCCATGGGTTAGTCTGTTCAACCCACAGCTGCGTGGGGTTCCAACTAAGGAAGCCAGAGTGTGTGTCAGCTCACAATTCTGACAACTGAATGACTTAGGTATGAATCAAAGCTGGTAAGAGAAAAGAAGGTGAGGTTTGAAATTTAACCCTCATAAGCCCAAGACAGAGGCCAATGTACCATGTCCCACAGCAGATGTCACCTTCTCAAAGTGGATCCATCTCTGGCTGTGTCATGTCACTCTTCAAATAGCTTGGTGGTGAGTCACCTTACACCCATGCTGTCTCCAGTGCAATTCACAGTGTTAGGAAAATCAATGTCCACTTGCCAAATGGAGTTTGGAGTGACAGGGGTTAGGAATACCAGTTAGGAGTGTTTATGGAGATCCAAGAGAAAAATAATGAGAAAAGACTGGCAAGTAGATCTGGGTGACATCACCTAGGTTAGTGGCTGGTAAAGTTGATCAGCAGTGACAGTGGAAAAGGTAGACTAAAATGACATCTACCTCCAAATGGGAAGGAAAAGAGAGCTCCTGTTTCCATATATGCCAACTTGCTGTTTATATTAAGCCACATCCTTAAGACAAGTATTGATAAAACAAAAACTATTTTGCTACTGTAGAAGTTATCCTGTGTTTTACGTATACATGAGTCTCTACTAATGGGTACTGATCCCTCTGAGGAGTCTGATCCATAGTTTCTTTTTCATGTATTCAGTGATTACTTATTGAGCACCTACTATGTACCAGGCACTATTGTGAGAACTTGGAATACATCAAGTGAACCAAACAAGCAAATATCCTTGCACTCATAGAACTCTATCAGGGGAAGGTGTCCAGAGAATCTAGTCTCTTGGGGAAAACAACAGAAGAGAAAGCTGAGGAGAGGGCAAATTGCTAAACTGAAATGGTATTAATTAAAATGAAAGCCAGAAAGAGGTATATTGATAGGCTGAGTTTCATTGGGCCCCTTGGAGAAAAATTTTTCTAGGCAGAGAGAACTGAGATGATGGAATGAGTGTCCATGGCCAAGGATCTACCCAAATCAGTGGCTGTGATCTGGTGACTCTGAAAGGACCAGACTCCTGGGGCTAAAACACAGCATAGGAGGTACCAGGGGGAAGGACTTGAAGCAAAGGCCATATGAGTTCAGACATGTAGATGGAAAAAAGAAACTGTCAGTTTCAGTGGGTAGTCATCCTGTAAAGACTAAGTAATTTTATCCCAATTTTTTGCAGGTAAGTCAGGCAGGGGTGAACAGGAAGGTGAACTGAGTTGAGGGTCAAAGGAACATTTTCAGCCTCTGGGAGGAATATGTTACATTGCAAGCAATGGATTAAGACAGGGACTCAAGCACAGAGTGGAGAGGGAAATACTATCAGAACCAGGGCATAAGTTAATGACTCTGTGCAGAAGCCCAGTTATAAACTGAACCCTTAATCAAACCTAAAATAATAGATAGAAGGACTGAGCTCCCTAACCTTTAAATCTCTCTGAATTAAGAACAAAATCCATCCCATTGATAAGAACCACATAGCCTGGTCTATAGAGAAAGTAGAATGAGGGGACAGGAAATGAGATCCACTCCTCATCCACAGAGCCACCCCCTTCTTTCATGCAGGAGGAAGGAGGGAGGAGGTCATGCCTGTCACTCCTTTTGTTCAGGAATTATGGTTGCCATGACACTGATGGTTCCAGAGCATCCTATTTCTCAAATTAAACCAGGCGTTCTCTCCAGAACTCAGAGGATGGTTTTCTTAGCAGAACTGATTAGGACAGGCATCAAGTCCTTATCTGCCTCTTAATCTTTATGTGGTTCTTTTCAACCACCACCCTAACCACCACTCATTCTTGGTTACAGCTCATGCTCCATTACGCTCTCCATCCCATTCCCTTCTTCCTGACTCCCACCCTTTTTTCTTCTTCCCTTTTTGGAGGCTTACCTAGTCCTTCAGACTTGATGCTTTCCCCCATCTTTGCCTGTTACAACATCTTCCTCTGGCTACATTTCTGGTAGACATTCTATTTGGTTCTGCAATATCCACCCACTCTACCTGTTAAAAGCAACAGTGCTGTTTGAGAAATTAAAAAGTCTGGGGCACACATTGCCATTTATACTAAATTGAGTTTGACTTCCAATCAAACCTTCTTTTTCTGCACAACTTACTCCTGAATCAAAGTCCCATGAGTAAGACTCTGATTGTCTAGGTTCAGGGCTACCTTCTTGGATTTGGCTCCTTAAGCTTCCAAGTGGAAGTTTAGAGAGGAGGCAAGCACCTAAGCTGCACTCTTTCTTAGACCTAATCCTAGTGGGTAATTCTCCCAGAGAGAGATCTGGACTAAGAAGAAGGGAGGGATTCAATATAATAATAGTGTAAGCTGCATATGCAATTTTAAAATCTAATAACCACATTTTAAAAGGTAGAAACAGGTGAAATAATTTTAATGTTGTATTCTATTTAAACCAATATTTCTAAAATTTCCTCAGTCAACATGTAATCAGTATAAAAATATCAATGAGATTGATTCCTTTTTGTTGTTATTTATTTATGTAAGAGTTTGAAATCCAGGGTGTATTTTACACTCACAGAACAGCTCAATCCAGACACTAAATTTTTCATTGTAAGTATTTATCTGTATGTATATTTACAGCTGAAAAAGTGGAATCACATACCGTAGTTGTCCCATGCATACTTAAAAGTTTTTCGATTACTGAATCAAGTACCAAAAAAATCACTTTCCCTGCATTACTTCCAAATAGACAAAGCTAATTCATCTTTCTTAGAAGAATTGTTTGAAGCGAAAGCATATCAGTTCCAAAACTGTACCTGTCTATGTTTTCTCAGTTCACTACTTGTGTCAGCTCAGTATTATTAACATGGATTTTAAAAAGGTATTGGATAAAATGAAAAGTAACTCTAAGTTTATCAATATCGACAAAATGTTCTTCAAATTTTTCTTGTACATTTTGCAGATAATTTACATAATGCTGGTATTACAATAAAAATATTTTACATATTGACTCATATAAGTAAATATGTAAAATCATTTTTATTAAATTGTATTATGAAAAGTTTCAGAGGAGGGAGGAGAGGCACCATGTGTTTCTCCCCTCTCACTTCTCTGTCATGAAATGATTGTCTTGTGCTACCTTATCCACTGACGGCACATCTGCCAGGGCTCTTTCCTATTCCAAGTTTCCGGTAGACTCACCAACTCCCAGATACCCCACCCTACCCTACATCAGACTCCTATTCTCCTCCATGGGTCAAAGGTGCATGCTGCCAGATTCCAAGGACTCCTGCTCCTGTCCACCATGGGGCTTCTGCACCCACAACACTGCCTGGGCACACCCTGCAGTGTCCTGACGTAAGCAACTCTGGCCTTACCCACACCGGCTCTCACAACTGCTACCTAGACTTCGGTCATCCTGAAACCGCCTTAGACCAATCCATGCCCTCTCTTCTGGTGACAAGTTGTTTTACTATCACCAAACTCTGTGCCTCAACCACACAGCCACCAACCAAGAAGAGCAAGTGCTTACAGGCACTGGAGGACCCTGAAGACTGTCAAACTTGGGCCCAGGACTTCAGACTGAGTGGGAGCTGTGAACACCAGTAGACATACTGGAACAGAGAACCCACCAATGAAAGAACCACCAACAGATAATAAAGGAACATGGTGAAGGAGTGAGTGGAAGCCACACTAACCTCCACCCAGGACCAATCTGGAATTACAACTAAATGGTGGAGAAATTACACAGAACAAACAACTGAACAACAGTGAGAGAGAAACCTCAAAACCTCAAACAGACCTTTAACACAACCTGTCCATGCCTGCACAACAGCATACAAGACATGGTGGGCAGAATGACACTCAGTTAACCAGCTGGAGGGAAGGGCCCACCAAAGAAAGACTCAACAACAATCAAAACCCAAAGACATACAGAGAGCCAACATAAATAACAGCCCAAGAGCAGCAAGTTCAGGAGATCAAGGAGACTGCACGACTGAATCTCACTGATCTCCTAACGTAGAAGTTCACACCACAAACCCAGGGGGTCAGAACAGATCAATTTAAGAAGCAGAGGCTGACAAGAAAAGTCTCACAAACAATGGGAAGACAAAGAAATAAGCCCCAATCAAAAGGAAAGGAGGAAGCCTCAGAAAGAATGCTAAATGAAACAGAGGCGAGTTAACTATCAGATATTGAGTTCAAAGCAATGGTTATCAGGAAGCTCAATGAGCTCACAGAGAATTACTGAAAACTACAGGGAAACTATGATGAACTCACTGCAAACTATATCAACATGAAAAAGGAAATAGAAACTATCAACAAGGGCCAAGACAAAATGAAGAATACAATTTCTGAATTGAAAAACACAGTAGAAGGAATCAAAAGCAGCCTAAATGAAGCAGAAGATCAAATAAGCTAGATGGAGGACAAGGTAGAAAAAAACACCCAGAAAGAGCAAGAAAAGGAAAAAAAGACTCAGAAAGAATGAAGAGGTGTTAAAGGAACTGCAGGACAACATGAAATGTAATAATATCTGAATAATAGGGATACTACCAGAAAGAGAGGAAGAAGAACAAAGGATAAAAAACCTGTTTAAAAAAATAATGATGGAAAACTTCCCTAATTTGATGAGAGAAAAAGTCACACAAATCCAGAAAACACAGAGTCCCATCAAGAGGAACCCAAAGAGGCCCACTTCAAGACACATCATAACTCAAATGGCAAAATTCCAAGACAAAGAGAGAATCTTAAAGGCAGCAAAAGAGAAACAGGAAGTAACATATAAGGGAGCCCAATAAGACTAGCAACTGACTTCTCAATGGAAACACTCCAAGCCAGAAGGGAATGGCAGGAAATATTCCAGGTAATGAAAAACAAAGGCTTGCAACCAAGGCTCCTCTATCCAGCAAGGCTCTCAATTAAAATGTTAGGTGAAATAAGGAGTTTCCCAGACAAAAGCCTCAAAGACACCTCCTCCAAACCAGGCCTGCAGGAGATGCTAACAGGTCTGCTTGGAGAAAAGGCAAAAAAAAAAAGAGTGAGAGAGAGAGGAACACAAGTACAAAGGAAGTAAAATGGCAATGAATAAGTACCTATCAATAATAACCTTAAACATAAATGGATTAAATGCTTCAATCAAAAAACATAGAATAACTGAATGGATAAGAAATCATGACTCACATATATGCTATCTATAAGACACCCACCTCAGAACAAAAGACCTACACAGACTGAAAGTGAAGGGCTGGAAAAAAGTATTCCAAGCAAATGGGCAGGAGAAAAAGCTGGGGTAGCAATACTCATATCAGACAAAGCAGACATTAAAACAAAGGCTATAAAATGACCCAGAAGGTCACTTTATAATACTCAAGGGAAGAATCTATCAAGAAGAAATAAACATTGTAAATATATATGCACCCAACATAGGAGTACCCAAACATATAAGGAAAATCTTGGAGGGCTTCAAGGAAGATTTGACAATGACACAATTATAGTAAGGGATTTTAACACCCCACTGTCAAAAATGGATAGATCTTCCAAATAAAATATCAACAAAGATATTGCAGCATTGAACAATGTCCTAGATCAAATGCAGTTAACTAATATATATAGAGCTTTTCATCCCAAAGAAGCAAAATACACATTCTTTTCAAATGTGCATGGAACATTTTCAAAGATAAACCACATGATACGACACAAAACGAGCCTCAACAAACTGAAATCATATCAAGCATTTTTTTCTGACCACAAGGGACTAAAATAAGAAAACAACTTCAAGGAAAAAATTCAAAAACATTCAAACTCATGGAGATTGAATAGCATGCTATTAAACAATGAATGGATTGAGAATGAGATCAAGGAAACAATCAAAACGTTTCTGGAAAAATGAAAATGAACTCTCAACAGTCCAAAACTTATGGGACACAGCAAAGGCAGTCCTGAGAGGGAAGTTCATAGTGATACAGGCCTACCTAAAAAAGATAGAAACATTTCAAATAAACAACCTAACCCTACACCTATAAGAACTAGGGGAACAACAACAAAGACAGCCCAGAGGAAGTAGAAGGAAGGAAATAACCAAGATCAGACCAGAATTAAATGACATAGAGACTAAAAGTACAATTCTAAGGTTCAATAAATCCAGGAGCTGGTTCTTTGAAAAGATAAACAAAATCGACAAGCCTTTAAGCGGACTCATCAAGAAAAAAAGAGAGATGACCCAAATAAACACAATCAGAAATGAAGGAGGAGAGATTGCAACTGATATCACAGGAATATAAAGGATTGTAAGAAATTACTACAAACAATATGCCGAGAAATTTGAAAACCTAGGTGAAATGGACAAATTTCTAGAAAAATATAAACTTCGAAAACTCAATGAAGAAGAAGCAGAAAGCCTGAACAGAACAATAACAGCTGATGAAATTGAAGGAGCAATAAAAAAACTCATAACACACAAAAGCCCTGGACCAGACTGTTTCACAGGAGAATTTTACAAAGGATTTAAGGAAGAGCTTACCCCTGTCCTTCACAAACTATTCCAAAAAATTCAAGAAGACGGAAGACTCCCAAACTCTTTTTATGAAGCCAGCATCATCCTAATCCCAAAATGAGATAAAACATAATAAAGAAAGAAAACTTCAGGCCAATATCACTGGTTAACATAGATGCTAAAATTCTTAACAAAATATTGGAAATACATTAAATATGCAATACATTGAATACAGCAATACATTAAAAAGGTCATACACCATGATCAAGTGGGATTCATCCCAGGAATGCATGGATGGTACAATATTTGTAAATCAGTAAATGTAATACATCACATAAACAAAATGAAAGACAAAAATCACATGATCATAGTAATAGATGCTGAAAAAGCATTTCATAAGGTGCAGCATCCATTTATGATAAAAACACTCAGCAAAGTGGGAATAGATGGAGCATTCCTCAACATACTAAAGGCCATATACAACAGACCTATAGCCAACACCATACTCAAAGGGCAAAAACTAAAATCTTTCCCACTAAGATCAGGAACAAGAAAAGGGTGCCTGCTTTCACCACTCCTATTCAATATAATATTGGAAGTCCTAGCAACAGCAATCAGAGAAGAAAAAGAAATAAAAGGCATCCATATTGGAAAGGAAGAAGCAAAACTGTCATTGTTTGCAGATGACATGATAGTGTACATAGAAAATCCTATAGACTCCACCCAAAAACTACTCAACCTAATAAATGAATTTGGCAAAACAGCGGGATACAAAGTCAATATTCAGAAACCAAAGGCATTTTTGTATACTAACAATGAAACATCAGAAGCAGAAATCAGGAAAAAAAATCCCATTTGATATAGCAACAAGAAAAATAAAGTACCTAGGAATAAACCTAACCAAGGAGGAAAAAGATCTGTACTCAGAAAACTATATGACACTGAAGAAAGAAATTAAGGAAGACACAAACAAATGGAAGCATGTACCATGCTCATGGATAGGAAGAATTAACATCATCAAAATGTCCATACTACACAAAGCGATCTATAGATTCAATGCAATCCCTATTAAAGTCCCAATGACATATTTCACAGATATAGAACAAACATTCCAAAAATTTATATGGAACCATAAAAGACCCCGAATAGCTGCAGCAATTTTGAGAAAGAAGAACAAAGCAGGAGGGATCACAATACCTGATATCAAACTGTATTACAAGGCCACTGTAATCAAAACAGCCTGGTACTGGCATAAGAACAGACACATAGACCAATGGAACAGAACAGAGAGCCCAGAGATAAACCAAAATCTCTATGGTCAACTAATATTCGACAAAGGGGGAAGAAACATAAAATGGAGTAAAAATAGCCTCTTCAACAAATGGTGTTGGGAGATTTGGAGAGCTACTTGCAAAAAAATGAAACTCGACCACCAACTTACACCTTACACAAAAATAAATTCAAGGTGGATAAAACACTAAAATATAAGTCATGACACCATAAAAGTCCTAGAAGAAAACATAGGCAGGAAAATCTCAGATATTCCATGCAGCAATATTTTCACTGATATGTCCCCTAGAGCAAGGGGCATAATGAAAAGAATAAAGAAATGGGACCTCATCAAAATAAAAATCTTCTGCATGGCTAAAGAAAACAGCATTAAAATGAACAGAGAACCAACTATATGGGAAAACATATTTACCAATAATGCCTTGGACAAGGGTTTGATCTCCAAAATGCATAAAGAACTCACATGGCTCCACTCCAGGAAGATAAAAAACCCAAATTAAAAAGTGGGCAAAAGACCTGAATAGACACTTCTCCGAGGAGGACATACAGAGGGCCCAGAGACATATGAAAAGATCTCAGCAACACTAGCCATCAGAGAGATGCAAATTAAAACCACCATGAGATACCACTTCACACCGATCAGAATGGCCATCATAAAGAAAGCAAAAAACAACAAATGTTAGAGAGAATGTGGAGAAAAGAGAACCCTAGGGCACTGTTGGTGGGATTGCAGACTGGTGCAGCCACTGTGGAAAACAGTATGACATTTCCTCAGAAAACTAAAAATGGAACTGCCTTTTGACCCAGCAATTCCACTGCTGGGATTATATCCTAAGAAACCTGAAACATCAATCCTTAAGAACCTTTGTATCCCAGTGTTCATAGCGGCACAATTCACAATAGCCAAGTGCTGGAAGCAACCTAAGTGCCCATCAGTCAATGAGTGGATCAAAAAAGTATGGTATATTTATATGATGGAATATTACGTAGCAGAAAGAATCAAGGAGCTCCTACCCTTTGTGACAGCATGGATGGAACTGGAGAGCATTATGCTAAGTGAAATAAGCCAGGCAGTGAAAGACAAATACCATATGATCTCACTTTTTAGTGGAACCTAATCAACAAAAAAAAAAAAAAAACAAGCAAGCAAAATATAACCAGAGATATTGAAATTAAGAACAATCTGACAGTAACCAGAGGGGAGGTGGGAAGGGATTATGGGGTGTAGGGGGTATGGGTTTTCAGGAACAAGTATAAAGGACACATGGAAGAAATCAAGGGTGGTGGTGTTGTTCAAATACAGTTTTCTGCCTTTTGCCCCCACTACTCCCCCCTACCCCAGCCATCCCCACCTCCTTCCTCTGATTCCATGCCCGTGCCCCTTTATTTTGTCCATGTGTCTTTTACAGTTGTTCCGGACTTCAGATTTATCTCATTCCTATACAATGTGATATCTCACTACATGTTTTATCTTTGATTATTAAATATTGGGTAAAAGTTCCTTTTGTTTCACAAAAATCTTGAATTGGAATTGATAGTAGAATATATGTCTGTGAAACTTTCCCATGACTCAACCAATGAACCTAGATGAAGATGCAAACTATCACATTCATTGCTCCCTATTGCCATGAACTGATGGTCCACAGCATTTGAACATATGCACTGAGCAATTTCTTTGTAACTCCTCACCTGAGGATATGTTTATTGATTTCAGAGAGAGAGAGACAGGGACAGGGAGTGAGAGAGAAAACCCATCAGTCAGTTGCCTCCCATATGAGCCTCAACCAAGAATCAAACCCGCCACCTTTTGATGTACAGGACAAGAATCCAATCAACTGAGCCACTCAGCCAGGGCTATGCTGCACAATTTTGATGACTGTGTCCATGACACTTTCCATGGAGTCTGCTTCTGGAAATTCTTTACCACAAAGTTTTCTAAAAATTTTTCACAACTGAAATTATAATTTCTTTTACCATCTTTCATTAGAAATTGTATGTGTGCATGTGTGTAAAGAATCCAAGTCATTTTATAGTAGGCCAAATTACAATCTCTGATCCTGTTGAAAACCTATTTAAAATTTTTTTTGAAATTTTTGTTTATTATTTTTAGAGAGAGTGGAGGGGAGGGAGAGAGATGGAGAGAAATACCAATGTGTGAAAGAAACATTGATTGGTTGCCTCTTGCACATGTCCCAGCTGGGGACCTGGCCTGCAACCCAGGCATGTGCCCTGACTGGGAATCAATCCAGTGACCTTTTCACTTTGCAGGATACCCCAAGCAACTCAACCACACAAGTCAGGGCCATATTTTAAATTTTTTTGTTCAACATCTTATCTGATTTCAGGCAACTATTTCATAGTTTCAGGGGTTTTTTTAGTGTATTTATTGATTATGTTATCAAAGTTGTCCTACTTTTTCCCCATTTGCCCTCCTCCACCCGGTACCCCCTTCCCTCCAGCAATCCCACTCTTAGTTCATGTTCATGGGTCATGCATACAAGTGCTTTGACTTCTCCATTTCCTATACTATTCTTAACATCTCCCTGTCTATTTTGTATCTATCAATTATGCTTTTTAGTTCCTGCACCTTTTCTCCCATTCTCCCCCTTCCCCTTCCCCTTCCCAGCTGATAATCCTCCAAATGATCTCCATAGCTATGATTCTGTTCCTGTTCTCATTGTTAGCTTAGTTTGTTTGTTTGTTCAGATTCAGTTGTTGATAGTTGTGAACTTGTTGCCTTTTTAATGTTCATAGTTTTGATCATCTTGTTTTTCTTAAAGAAGTCCCTTTAACATTTCATATAATAAGGGGCTTGGTGATGATGAACTCCTTTAGCTTTACCTTGTCTTGGAAGCACTTTATCTGTCCTTCCATTCTAA